>VXBO01007146.1:68349-164579 GCA_013400135.1 Rhinoptilus africanus
CCGGCTGCCGACGGACCCCGCCGCCGCGGAGGGGCTGCGGCTGCCGAGGGCGGAAGGCGGCAGTTTACTTATCGCCCTCCACCTTCCAGGAGAGAGAAAAACGGACCCTTAATTAACGCCCAGCTCCGCAGCCCTGCCGCGCAGGATGAGGCGGGGGCGAGTCCTCCCTCAGCTGCCACCCCGCCCAGCGCTCGCCCGCCGCTCGCACCGCNGTCGAGGCAAAGTCAGGCGGGAGCGAAAAAGCTCCATTTCCCTTAAAATGTGTTCCTGCCCCTCAGGAATCTGCCCGACGCGCCCGGCCTCAGCCTTCCGGAGCCTGCGGCCGCCTCTGGAGGCCTCCCCCCGCCACAGGGGCCTTTGTTTTCTTCCCCATAACACAGCTCAGCGTTGGGCCTTTTCAAAGAGTCGGGTTTAGAACTTAAACCATCTCTATGGGTATGGTTTGTTTGGTTTTTTTTTAATCATTTTTTTACTCAGCTCCTGTCCTGAAATAACTGCTGAAATACCAACTGAATAATCTCCCTGAAATAAAACAGCACACATACCAAGAGGTAAGAAATACCCTTTTTTTATTGTTATGTTTTCTCCAAAGGCTATAAATATGTATCTCCATTGAAATCAATGAGAATTTCTGTCAGCTGTGGGGCCGATAAAGGTGCTTTTCTCAGACTGAAAGGTATAGAAAGGGCTTTAGATAGAAGACTAATGCAGACTAGCTCAACAGCATGAACCAGCAAGGGATATAAATGAAAGGCTGGGAAGAGTCCCTCTCCAGGACACTTTCATACCCTCCCTCTGATAAAATGGAACAAGGCCTTCACAATACAATAAAAATTACTAATTAAAACCCAGATAAAATAAACAAGAAAATCCCTTTTTAAGGGACAGCTGTGCTGTGGCCAAAAAAAAAAGTTAACTCTAGGAGCAGCCATAAAATTAGGGGCTTTGGCCAGAAACCACTGAATGAAGGAGCAAAGCACTGACTCCTCACATTCGGTAACTGCTGTATTACAAAGGAAGCCGCCATACAGACCCAGCCAGGGAAGCCCATCAAGCAATCGTACTCACACCCCAGTGCTTGCAGAGTCTTGTTCCACCCCTTCCAAAAGCGTTCCACAGGCAGGGAGGGCATGAAAGCAGCTTGTTTTTTCTTCTACCACCTCCACAGAGAGGTGGAAACGAGAACCGAAGTCAAACCAGTTGGGGAATGGAGAGCAAGAACTCCAGGGTACACAGAACCCCAAAACACAGTAAATTAAAATCTATTCCCAGGGGAAGACGTTCCTCAGACATATGCTTTCTGCATCATTGCACACTCTCCTCTGTTCTAAGGAGCTTGATGGCAATTAAGAGTTCACACACACAAAGGGAAGGCAGACTTGATTAAAGCCCAGAGGAAGTCAGCAGCACCATTCCTTTCACACATGCTAAATTGATTCAACCCCGAATCCAGCACATGGCTAGGTAAGTTTCTACTAAAACAAGAAATACTAAGACAGCAGCAACATATTTAGTGATCCACCACAGGCAACGCTAGAACGTTCATGACTGCACACTTTGAATTATAGTCCTAACAATTAATTTACGTCTTTCTCTTCACATCTAAACTACAGGTCTGTGAAACGACACCTCAGGTAGAAGAGGCCCAATTGCACACGTGGCTGCGGATCTGTATGCTTGAGTCTGCCCGCAGGCAACACTGAGAGGATGACATCTCCCAAAGAAAAGGTCTCAACTTGAAACAAATGGTTCAGTCCACATTCCAAAATTAAGACCATGGTAATGGTAAGAAACAACTTCTTTTAGACTTGCAAAGCTTTAGAAAACACAGAAAGTTTGTTTTGATACTGAAAGAATTCACAGCAGTCAGCATGATAATGAGTTCCTAACCCGTGCATGTTATTCTACAGGAAAGTCACAGATGACACAGAAAATAAAAGCTTAATAGTGTTTAGAGATTAGGTTAAATAAAGGTGAAGAAAATAATAATAAAAAAAGTAATCAAAAGTTCATGGAGTCATAACTTCATCATAATAATTAAAAAAAGGAGTATATTAAAATGATTTGCCCCATCTTTATGTAGAAATTATACATATTTAAAATACTATTTTCCAGGTAAACATATAATAAAAACATTATTCAAATAGCAATTAAGATATCCCGCATTACAAGATTCTTTTAGAAAGCTTCTTTCTCGTTATGCTATTTTCAAGTATATCAGTCAGGTGAATAAGTCAGTGGTATAAAAAGCTGCTTTTACTTTTTTACTGCACTGTCTTCCCCACCCAGTTTCTCCTGGGCACCCGGTTCTTGTTCTGCAAGCACACAAACCGCTGCTTTACTGGGTTCTTGGATTTAGAAAGGCCACTTTTTTGTAGACAAAGAGAACTGCAAGCAGTAAGGGTCCCACGTCCAGCCACTTACTGGCTCAGTCAGAATCATCATCACAACCATCGCTGCCTTCGAGATCACTGCTGTTCTGTAAAGTAAAATGGAAAATGGTTTCTCAGTGTTTCATTTACATCTAGAGACAGTGACTTGAAACGTCTCCACGAGTATAAGAACATGGGGCTATATCCCAACTTCATGTAACTTCTACTGTAACAAACTCTTGTGACGGTAGATGACACTTCTTGTGGCAAAAAAAAAATTTACATTGGATTACACTCACCAGCAGAAGAAATTTCTTCTCTCTCTTTTATATTTACAACTGCTTGATTATAACTTGCAGTATGTGGGAAACTTAATAGTGGGATAATAGCATGAAATGCTGGTGTTTAAAATAAATACAGGTGAGACAAGTTAACAAGTCCTTTTTCATGGAAGTCCCTCAAAAGCTATTTGTTACATTGTCTAAAGCCAGATTTGAGAATTTTGTGTCTCTGCTGCAGAGAATTTCTATCCAAACTGTGTTAAGAGATACCTGAGGGCTCACTATCACTTGCTTAAAAATGAAGTCAATTGTACAAAGTAGTACTAGGGAAATAATACAAATGTTAGCAACTTACAAGGAAACTGAAGTCTGAGTTATTAACTGGGAGCCGCTCCTTCAGGAGTAAGACAATATGGTGTGATAAATTTGGGGGTTTACGTAACTTTTTGAAGCAAGTATTTTAACTGATATAATTGGCATCAAAGGATTTTATAAAGAAAGGCTAACATGACAACATGCCTGTAGTTACTCCTTTTTTTTTTTCTCACCACCACTTGCTGAAAACAAACTTCCAAGTTCCATGAATTTAACATTGACAATTTAATATCCTATTATAAAACAAATTCTGAGGGACTCAGACAGTTGCCTTTGTAACAGCAAGCGCAGCTCATTGAAGTGCAAACAGCCTGCAAAATCTCAGAGGAGTCTGTCATATCATCCCTTATTTATCCTTCTCCAGACAGCTTGTGCTAACTGTGATGCCAAAACTGTACGTGGTGGAGTTTATCTAAAGCAAGCAGAGCTGCCTCCTGCTAGCAATACATCAGTGATTTCAAACCTGTCAGCACTTAAGTCCTGTCAACGTTATCACGAAGACTCCTGAGTCAGGCGAGGACTCTGCACCACGTGGTCTCGTTGGGTCCCATTTAACCACACTAACGTGGCATTCATCATAACCTCCTGTCACCAGTGTCCTCATACAGCACAATACTTCAGAAAAACAATTACCAGAAGTACAAAAATAACCCTGAGAAATTTCTGGTATCTTGCTTGTACTATTCAACAAGGCTGTAAATTTTACTTTATATGTTGAAACAAACTCAAACAAGAAAATGGCAGCAACAGTATTAAACCTAACATTTTTCAGAGCAAGATCATTACCTACACAAAATAAAGCTCATTTTAAAGACTCCATTATGTGAAAAAAAGGTTATTATTTTCTTCTGAGTTGCACTACACAGAAGTTTTAGTCCTGCCCATCATGTGTCCTTCAAGGATATGCCAGCCCACTGACCAAGAAAATCTTGAATTAGATACAGAACCGTAAGGTATGTTTAGGTCATCAAGTCCAAGCCCTGACTCAAGCAGCACTTGCTTCAAAGTTAGAGCACGTTGATCAGGGACTTGTATTCTACATCGCTCCAGTGGTTGTCGATTTAAAGAATTACTTTGTGAGTTTGACTCAAGATTCCTCCTGTGGTTTCCAACCTACTTCTAGCACACCCCAAACGTCTTTCCACTCTTTTCTTGTGAGGTTGTTCTACATTTCAACCAGAAAAAAAAAATCCTCTAACTTGAAATTTTCTTTTTGTTAAAGATGTATTCTACACCTTTGTTTTATTGCAACTTACAGGTAACAGCAGCTCCTGTTGTCAGAACTCAGATTCCACAATATCCCTTTTTACTCAGCAGGAGTTGTTCTGATGGCCCATTTTGGGCACATGGCAGATTTACTTTAAAAAGCTGGTCCTAAATTCCCCTGCCCGAATTCCAAACCTTATCTAGTGAACAGGACATTACACAGAGTGAGAATCAGCCCAAAATCAGATAATACAAAAAGCCAGCAGGTATTTAAAGAGAAATTGTTAACCTGAAAACTTGCCTCTCAAACAGCTTCACAATCACAAAGCCTGGTAATGTGTCCGCAATTTCTGTTGCCAGTTTAAGATTCTGCAAATTGGCCTGTGCTTTAAAGCGTTCCTTCCTTCCTCCCTCCCTCAACTACCCCCGTGCAAAACCCTGCACAAACACCATGCTGTATAGTTCATTCCACTGTCATCAAGAGCACTAAGATGGAAAAGATAATACACATTTCATGCTCCAGCTGACTGTAATCTTGCATAGCATATTCACGGAAAACAAATATGTTACTAAGGGAAGAGCCACTTCAACTTGACAGCTTCCGTTTGATAAAATAATGGCTCTGATCATTACCTTTGAATTTTTGTTGTTAGCTTGCATCCCAACAGCAGAAGAGTTGAAGTCATGGATGGAGAGGGTGTTTAGCCAGTTTGCCATGGATTTCTCCTCCCTTTCCGTGTTGATAATGGTAGGATAGATATACTGCTCTTTGAAAACAGCAATCTTCTCCTCCTCCTCTGTCCACTCCAGTGGCTCATGCAGCCCATCATTTCCAAAACGTCTGTTGTATTTTTCAAAGTGTACTCTTTCCAAGACCAGCCCGAGTCCTGGGGCTTTGGGGACATCTACTTTCTCCTCTCCCCAGCTGCGCTGTAGGATAGACTCAGCAGCATAGCCCTTCACAATAGCTATCACCAGCCCAATCATCTTCCTTATTTGGTGCATCATGAAACTCTGACCTTTCACTTTGATCACTGCAAATTCCATGTTTTCCCTCACAAACGGCTCTCCGCAGTACATCTCCATGATGTACCGCTTGGCACTGGGGTCCCTGGGTCCCTTCTGAGATGTGAAGTTGTGGAAGTTGTGTGTTCCTTTATAGCACGCAAGCAGTTTATTGACTTTTTCAAGGGTCTCTTTGTCCAGTCGATAAACCTCCTCTTGCACATCGTGGTCTTTATGGGCAAAGGCGAAAGTTGGCAGCATGTAAGAGTAGGTTCTGGCATCACATTTGTTCTTGGAGTTGAATCCCCCAGTGACTCTCTTCAGACCTTGTTTTAAAAGCAACATTAGGTTTTTGAATCAGTAGGTTACAACCTGACTGTGATCTCGCTCTTACCAACAAGAGTATTTTTTAAATAAAATACAATCAAAAGATAGATTTATAGGACCCTAATTTCAGACTAACAAAAACATACGGATTTATGTTAAAACTAAACCGCTTATGAGTAAAATTATAATGGTAAGGGATAGACCTTCTGGAGGAGAAAGCTCCTCTTAGAAAGCATTTTCCCTGCACATTCCAGTATCCTTACCCAGAATTCTGATGTGAGAAGGCAGATGGCTATTGATCTTTTCTAAGATGTCATCTATTAGCCTGACCTTTAGTGACACAATCTGTCCAGCTGCAGACACACCCTATAAAAACCATAAAACACACAAACACATAATTATGTACCTCGGAAGCTTTGGGACAGCACTTGCAGAATTGAAATAGCTGAAGAACAAGTTTCTTTCTTTATCTCGCTGGTCATTTCAGGCTGGAGCAAGGCAATGGCAAGGCCACAGGCAGAAATCCAAGACAGAGTTCTCCTGGAAGACCTGCTGGTGCTGTACAGCCATACAGCACCTTAGCAGTCTTAGGTAGCAGAACATTGCACTCCCTTCCGTGACATCTCACTGTATTTGACTGCTATCAAGTAAAGCACCAACTGAAAATAAATGACTTATACATAAGATCAGCCACGAACTCCAGTTCAGACTTCGAACCCCACTCTGGTGGGCTTAAAACCAACCAAGATGCAGCTAAACTCCCGAGCACCGCATCAGCCAGACAGCAACAATAATGAGGAGCAGCAGGTTGGGAGGCAGAAACAGAAGAATGTGACAGAAACACAGAGAAAGTTTAGGTATGAAGGACCAGCTTTACAAACACCATCTCATCAATATCCTGCACTTTCTAAATATTTGCTTGCACTTAAGTTTAGTAGTGGATGAAAAGCAAAGTTTCAAGCAACACACTGTGAATGGTATTGGCTATTGGATCTCACTTGAGACAGTGCTTTACCAGTCAATCCCAGTAGCACTGGCAGGGGTACACCAGAGTTTCTGAGAGCACAGGCCCTAACCAACATACCTTATCTGTTCGAGCACACCGCTGAAAAGACATTTTCTTCATATCCTCCCCGTGGTTTTCTGGGATGCAGCCTGACTGAACAAGGGCAGATACTAAGTCATCTTCAATTGTCTTGAACTGTGAAGATCCCACATTTCTCTGAAAGAGGGCATATAGTAAAAATAAGAAATAGAAAAAACAGTAATAATTGGATAACTGAAGGTGATAACTAAAAAATTTTGTTAATCAAATGTTGTCGTGAAATTCTTTAATCCCTTCACAGCCCTAAAAGCCCTGCCAGTCTCTAAAAAAGCTACGCTTTACCAGACAGTGTTAATAAAATATCTAAATTATGATTTACCTTTTACTGTTATTGCAAGATCATTCTGCAGTTTTTTGATGATTCCTTCAATTGCATAAAACGGCACCAACGAAATACCGTCCCAGTGCCTGCACGTTAACAACTGCCGCTCCACACCTAAGTCCCTGCAAGTTCTGCATCTAGAAATTAGAGTGGGTTCTTTGGCTCGGTTCACCTGAGCTCTCATATAACGCAGACTATGGTTTTCCCCAGTGACTTCTGCACTGCACTCACAGACGAGCTGTGACAGAAATGCATGGCTCCACTCATGTGTAAGGCTTCAAAGCACACACAACCGTTCAGTTACAAGAGCAGTAACACTAACCGGCGCTTACACGGATGTGCCCGCAAGGACACGGTTTACTGCTCTTGAACAAATCTACTTTGTTGCATTAGCAAGAGAGATTCCCTTCCCTGTCTGGGTGCAATCTTATCAATTACCCTGTGGAGCTTTTAAAGAGCAGGTACGGAGCTTGCAGTACGCTGAGAGGCGCAGCAGATGGAGCGGCAGCATCCTCTTGCTGCCAGCACCGTGTGCCGCAAGGCCCTAGGGCCGGCACACTGCTCCAGTGCTGGTGCGGTAACAAAGCAATATCCCTTTTCTTCCGCATGCAAACACACAAGTCTTGCAACAGTTTTCCTGTTTTTAAACGGCTACAAGCCACCCCATTAGAGTGCACGAGAAAAAGAAGAATTTAAAACGGCTTCAAGTACAAATAATCTTTTCAGAAGTACAAGAGACAGCAACACAGATGCAAATTTGTTTCATTCAAATATGCAGCTCAGTTCTCTGGAGTCTGCAGGCAGCGAGACGACTTGAGGTCTAACCTAAAAGCAGCTTAGCCCACCTGCTTTGGAATGTAACGCTTCAGCCAG
The DNA here is from genome assembly GCA_013400135.1 of Rhinoptilus africanus. Taxonomy (NCBI): domain Eukaryota; kingdom Metazoa; phylum Chordata; class Aves; order Charadriiformes; family Glareolidae; genus Rhinoptilus; species Rhinoptilus africanus. The sequence goes on from VXBO01007146.1 coordinate 76,216, forward strand.
AGGCTGGAGCAGAGTCAGAAGGGGCTCAGGAGACAGTGCCTCAGGTTCTGGCAGAACCGCAGGGCCTGTGCTTTCACTCTCAAGAGCCTTGTCTGCAGCAGTTTTTGAAAGATCTGCTGAAGCTCTGTACCAAAGGCAGGCTCCCCAGAATCACCAACTCTCAGAGATGTACCACTGGCTTTTTAAATTCAAGTTACCACCAAGCCATTTGAACCCAGGCATGCACTGTTCCTGCCCCAGCTTCCCCAGCTAAAACTGCTTCCCTACTCAGTCACCATGACCACAGTTATAAACTGAACAGATTTCAAACGAAAAGCAGGCTGCGTTGTTTTGCCAAAGCACGTACTTGCATCCCATGGTAGCCTTTCCCTGAATATGCCATCAACAACACAATCTTCCTTTTGGGCGACCTTTTATTCTGATCCTCCGCGTCTTCCTCACCCGCATCGCTCTTCAGCCTCTTATTCTGATGCCCGTTCTCTTCCAGCCTTTCAGCCCCCTCTCCGCTGCTGTTCAGTCTCTTGGCCTGGCCGGCAGCCGCTGCTCTCGCATCCTCGGCCATTGCCAAAACCTGCCGGGGCCGAACAGCAGACAGGACTCAGCAAGAAAACGCGGCAAAAGGCGCCACCTCCGCGCCCCGGCGCAGCAGCGGGGGCTGCTCAAGGCGCTGCAGGCAGGGAGGGCGCCCACCCCCGCTCCCCCGCAGCCCTTGTCCCAGGCCCGCAGGGAGAGCACCGCGCCCAGCCGGCTCCCCCCGCGGCCCGCCCGGCCTCTCCCACCTCCCCAAGGCCGCGGCGGGGACGTACGNGTGGCGGCTCCGGCGGGCCCTGCTGTGCGGAGGTGAAGGCCCCCTCCGCCAAGGGCCGCTGGCGGGCAGCGCCTTCGTGTAAGGGCAGGACCAAACCCGTCACCGCCACAGCCCGGTGCTGTTGGCTGCTTACAGCGAGCCTGGGCCTTCCCCGAGCGTTCGGCCGGGTGACGAAATCATTCTCCCGGATTTGGAGAGGGATGGGGGGGTGCCCGAGGCTGGCTCGGGGCCTGCCAGGAGCCTTCGGCCCAGCCTGCCTCCCGCCTTCCCAGCGAGGGGCCCTGCAGGCCCCCAGCACACCAAGGCTTGGGAGCCAGCACGTGCAAAAAGCCCGTCAGGTCACTAAATTGAGCAAGAGCCGGGGAAAGGCAAGCTAACAAATACATTGCTGTGGTAAATACTAGCTCTCTAAGTACAGCTGTCTGCTTTTCCCCTACAAACCCACCTGAGGAAAGGGGCACTACCGACATCCTCGCAGCCACGGCGGGAGGAGGACAGGAGCGGGAGGAATCCCCTCACAGGGCACACAGGGCTGCCATTACAGGCTCACGGTTCCGTGGTCCCCAGAGGGGTGTAACATTGGCCCCCAGAGGGGTGTAACATTGGCCCCCAGAGGGGTGTAACGTTGGTCTCCAGAGGGGTGTAACGTTATTTCTGCTAATAAGGGGAAGAAATGCAGCACGTCCTTTCTGAACTGACACTCCTGAGTTATTCCAGCAGCGGCATGGGGCAAGGGCAGGATTTATCACACGGGCCCAGCTGCACTGTGTTTAGAGGAGTGATAAAGGATGGCCTGTCACGGTGAGCGCTGCTGCCCGGGGAAACGGGAACACAAATTTCTCTATCGCTGTGACCAGGGCGTCTGAATCTTTTTTTTGCCTCATTTCCTTAGGAAGTGAAGCTTATGCAATCGCGCTGCCTGTCTGTCCACCACCGCCGCTTCCTCCTCCCTCCCTGCCGTGATTTCCGAATTTGGCTCATTTCAGCTAAATTTTGAGAGAGGGAAGAAGGCCCCGGCCCATATGGAAAACGAGTGGTGGGACAGGAGAAAGACTTGCGTGGATATCCCCAGCAGGGAAGTACCTTTTGTATCCCAGCCCCTTACCCCTTCCAAGAGCAGCAAAGAAGCTTCAGAACAGGCGGCACCAGCTCTGCCCTCAAGCCGCCGCGCCACGCGCTGCCCCTCTTTAATTCATCTCTTTCCTCTCTAAGCGGATGGCTACCAAAGGCGAAGAGAAATTAAGGCGACCCTCAGGGCTGTGTAAAGGGAGGAGGCAGCAGGGAGAGGGCTGCAGTTTTTGGCGTGGGGGGGAAAGCCCCGCTGCAGATTGCCGGGGCTGCGAAGCCAGCGCACTTGCTTGGAGCTGAGGTACAGCGCGCAGCCAGCACCCTGCGTCTTCAGGAGTTAGTTAACAAAGGGTTTAATTCCTCTCACACCCATACCCAGGATTAAATTGGAACCGGAGCAAACAATTTGCGAAGTTCCCTGCTTATGCGAGGAGCAGAACACGTCACACGCGTTTAATAGGACTGATAAAATTAAAGGACGTTGAACGGCACATCTGCTTGGCCGTAAGTGGGAGTGCTGCCGTCGAGGTTCCTCAGCAGTGAAATCAGCCCCATAAAAGCTTCCCGGGCACAGCTGGGGACGCGGGGCGACGGCCCTTTGTCAGACGCCGGCTGGCGCGGGGAGCAGACCCGCCGCGGGACACGGGGCCCAGCGTAGCCGTGTTTTGAGACATACTCATTTCATTTTCCCGCTGACGTCGTTCGCAATCCTCACTCAGGGTTGGTTTATAAGAGTCCTTCAAGGCACCTCAGGGTCAATTCCCGGATGGATCTTTCCCTCCCTCCCGAGGCCACCCAGCTCCCCAGGGCTCGCGGCCGGAGCAGGCCCTGCAGGCAGGGCTCTGGGCCGCCTTCTCCTCCCCAGAGCTCCCTGCTCCTCTCAGGGAACACCGCCTTATCCACAGCCCCCCCCTTCCCTGCCAGGGGATGTGCAGCCGGGTGGGAGCGCAGGCGGCCAGCCCGCTCCCCCCGAGGGTGAACCCCCACGGCCCTTCCGTCCCGGAGAGGGCCGGGGCTGAGGGTCGGTGCGTATCCCGAGCCTCCCAGCGGACACCTCTTCCTGACAGCGCCGGGAAAGCAAACCCAAAGCAATTTTGGGGAGACAAAAATCTCGGGAGATCTCTGTCTGTGGCTCCCCAGCAGCTGTGTAGCAGGGCGCCCGCTGGAGATAACACACAGGATACGAGGGAAAAGCACTGGGAACTCCTTCAGCGGTGGAGAATATTCCTGTTTGAGACCAAGTCACGTGTTCTTCCTCCAGCAGGTTCTCCTGCCCAGCACGGGCCAGCGTGCTCTCACTTGGGAGAGACCCGACTGCCTAAAACAAGAGCTAAATTAGGAGAAGTTTAGCAGCAATTCACTTGTGCTTCAGGATTACCTGCAGCAGAAGCCCCAGGAGCCTTGTCCTTCCCTGCCACGGTCTGTTAATGATCCCTCTGCTGGGTAAGCAAACACGGGGTGCAGCAGGTGCTGGGGAAGGAGCCAGAGCCACAAACCTGACATTCCCTCTTGCACTGTGGACTGGGAACGTTTGGAAACTGGGGTACCCTCTGTCCACAGGAAAGGAAGAAACCTGCATTTGACATTACTTGCTCATTCTTAGAAAAACATTATTTAGCAAGTTTTCTGAAAGCATTCAAATCCCCTGCCGGGTTTCACCTCCCAGGAGGGGGGGCGGTTTCAACTCTATTGTCCCTAAAAACGCTGTTTTTAGAACAGAAACGTCCCAGAGAAGTTTGTATTCCTGCACTACGTGCCATTCCTCATCCAGGGAATGGCACCCACCAAGAGCGCTACATTTATGGTAATACATTTAAATAAATCCGACCGCTAGGATCTGCCCGGGGAGCGTGAACGCCGGGAAGTGCGGTGTCTCCCGGCCGGGCAGCCCTTCCCCGCCTTCACCAAAACCCTCCGCCCGAGCCCGAGCCCCGCGCAGCTGAGCCGGACCACCGGCCAGCGAGAGGGGCCACCAGGCGCCACCGCCCCGGGGAAGAGGCTGGCAAACACCCCAGAGCTAAACTCTGCCGTGAAGGAGTTAACTCCTGCTGAATTACAGCTTTATCAGAGCTGGTGAGGAGAAGCGGAATAGCTGATGTTTGCATCGCCCTGGTTCAACACCCACCCACCCGTTTGTACTTCCTTGATGTCACGGAGCCGCCTCTGATCGGTCAGAGTTGAATGAACGTGTTTTTGCTGACGTACTTACCAACTGCTAAATACAAAATGTGGGAATGAAGCCAAATGCCCTGGAAGAATTGCTCGGGTTTGTTTTCTCCGAGAGTCAACAGCAGCGTAACAACGCAGTCAACATCTAGAAAGTTGTGCAATTTTAAACTGTTTGGGCCCCACGGTTTAGTGCTTTTATAAGAGACTGTTTATTTCTCTTGCTTAAGTTTTCCCAGCTACTGCTTTCCCTCTTTGCTCTGCTGCCTGCGAGAGCCCCAGGGATCCAGCAGAGCTCTGGAGCCGCGCGGGCATGTGACGGATGGGGCTCCATCTCTCATTTGGCTACAGGTTTTCCCCTGCACCTTTAAACTTCACAGGCAGCTTCAAAAGAAACCCCCTCCCTTACACTCAGCATCAGAAACTCGTGTGTGTCTGTATTTATATATTCTTTACCACAATCCCATGCTGCAGGGAACAACCTCACGCAAGGTGGGCTTGACATGTTGAAAAACCAAAACAAAATCCCCCCCCAAACCCCAGAGATCCAGTGTGCTGGCCGCCAGCCTTTAAGCACCACCAGTGCTTATATTTATTTAGCTCCAGCCAGTCGCCGAGGGCTGCCGTGGGGTCTCGCCCAGGCTGTACCGCCACCACACCGCCGGGAAAAGGAGCGGGCTCTCCCTGTGCCCGAGGCGGCGCGGACGGCGTCTGAGCAGAGCTGGTGCCACCAGGCAGGGCCGTTCTCACGGAGCGAACACATGGGCTCCAATTCCCTGTGCTGGGAAAGGCAGGGGCAGGAAACACAAGTTATAAATAGGGCACAGCAAGACAAAACAATTCCAGCTTACGGTAAATTAAGGTTTTGAAAGAGGGTCTTTTCTTACAAAAGCACAACGCAGGGCAGTGGGTGCGTGGGGTGACGCTGCGTCACAGCGGGGCTGGAGGGCAGGAGCCTCCCCAGGGATGCTCGCAGCAAACAGTAACGTGCACGCTCCAGCAAGCGGAGTTTTGGGAAACGTTTGATGTCATTTTGGTATTTGGCTCCTGAGAGTTTACCCTTCTGTTGCTGAAGTTTCTGTAAGAGTGGAAGGACTGGACGAATGAATTCAGGACCTCTCTCGTGTCCCAGACGTGGAGCTTAACTTTTCATCCTGGAACATCCCCAATCAGGCAGAGCAGGGACTACAACTACCCGCCTTGCACCCAAAGCCGCGACCAATACTCATGGCATCCTCGTTGTACTCACGGCATCCTCGTTGTACTTTTTGCCACGTTCAGTGATTTTTCGCACAGCCGGGCAGGCAGCAAGCGAAGCCCCGTGCCGTTGTGCTCAACCACCAAACCGCAGGGAGCAGAGAGCCGTACCCCCTGTCCTCACCCCTCCCCACGGACACCGGACACCCCTGCTCCCACGGGCCTCGCGCTGGGGGGCCCACAGCGGCTCCGCCGGGCTCATCGTGCAAGCGCTGAAAGACGGGCGAGATTTAAGCGTCTAACAGGAGGGGAAGGGCTCTGCTGCCAGCTCCTGACGGGGCTTCTAACCACAGGAGGAGGAGAGCCGCGGCCGTGACAAGGAGAGATGTGCCAGCCACAGCAGCTCCACCCGGAATCTGGCTTCACCTTTCCCAAATTCAAAGGCTTCACATGTGGCTTTTGGCACCGCAGCCAGGTCTGTGCCGGGCTCCACCCTCTGGGAAAAGGGAGTGACTTTTTCACCCGAAAGCCGAGGCTGGGAGAACAAACCCATTAAATGCCTTACTCCGACACGGCACTAACTGGGATGATACAGCACCGAGCAGAGGCCACTAACAATTTCAAATCAATTTTATTTTCTTAAATTGGTGTTGTACAATTTAAAGCCAAAAAAAAAAAAAAAAGAAGTCACACAAAACACAAATAAAAAATGTCGACAAAGTATCAAGCATTACCTTATAAAGAACATCATCATACGCTCTCACAAACCTGAAGATACGTGTTTATTAGACTGAGGTTTCTTGAACTCTAATATTAAAGACGCTACACACAAACGCTGCGACAGCGACAAAGCCATGACAATAGCAGGTGGCCTACACTAGCAACTTCAACAGTGGGTGGGGGTTGGTTTTTGGGGGGTTTTCTTTTTCCTTTTTTTCTTTTTTTCCCCATACCTTATGGTCTACAAAGCAATAAATATTTTTCACCAAAAAAGTTGGTTTCACGCTACATGCAATTAGATAAAAAAAAAAAAAGTCACCAAAGTGATGGCAAAATAAATCACCTGTCTGATTCGTTTTTTTTTTTCCCCCCCCTGTTTTGGGGTTTTTTTTGTGTGGGTTTTTTTTTTTTTTCATTCAAGCACAGTGGCTAAGTTTCAAGTATTGAGAGAAAACATATCTATACACCTTTGTGTGTGTATCTCTACACACACCCACCCCCCCCGGTATGTATATACACACACACATACATAGATTGGGTGTAGGTCTGTAAACCCCCCTTTTTTTGGAGCAGTATATACTGGTGTACACTGGGTGTGGACAGTTGTGGTACATTCAAGTAACGCAGCGCAGCTGGAAGGTTAGTGCCCAGCTCCCCACGCACAGCAGGAGGGTGGCGGTGGTGGCCCGGGGGTGCCGGCAGGGTGCGGGGCGCGCAGCGGGGTCCGTCCCGGCTCAGCGCTCTCCCGCTGCGCCGCCTCCGCCTGCGGCATAGCCCTTCGCACAAGCGGTAAAATCCGGGGGGAAGCAGCCTGGGGCTCCTCGGCATTCCCGGCCACAGGTTGGGGGGGGCTGGCTGGATGTTTTCTTGTTTGTTGTCATTTTTTTTCTTTTCTTTTTTTCCCAGGCATGAGCACGAACGGCCACAGAAGCGGCAGGCTGCCCACGGACGATGTAACAGCGGCCCGATGCGGAAGCATTTGTGAAAGCTGCACTTAAAACTTCCCTAGCTGGGGCAATTGGAAATATTTTTAAATTTCTGTATCGGCATTTCTGCTCTGCGATCAGAAACACGCACACTGCCAAAAATGATGCCAGCTCCACAGTCAATTAAGTTGCTCCTGAAACCCTTGTAAAGTATCACACCGAGCGTGCCGATGTCGAGAGGAAAAAAAGCAATGAGGACTTAACCACCACGTGCAAAATATTTTTGGATCCCCAAAAACAAAGCCTGAGGTTTCGAGTTGCTTTCAAAGATACTTTTCTGCCCAGCGCTAACACAATACTGCCACGACTCTGATAAATTAAGACACACACGCGCGCACGCAGACGGAGGGACAGGCAGCCAGCCATCCTCCCACGCTCACAGCATCCCAGGCCTCAGCCGCATCTCCAGCCACTCGCACCCGCAGTCTCATTTGGCTACAGAGACTCCTTAAAAGAAATGCTGAACATACAACTGAACACTACAAGATTTCTTTATAAAAAAAAAAATAAAATACAATGAAGCAGCAAATAAAACTTCTTAAAAAATGCGTTTCCGATTGTTAAGTGTGTAGGATCTTAACGCCTGTTCTTGAGCTCTTAAAAAAGCACGGAGCTTTGTACTGACTGTCCTTAAAAGAACATTTAAATTAAAAAAAACCCAACAAAAACAAAACACAACTTGGTACTGCCAGTCAGCTTTGCCTGGTGTGGAGGAGGAACAGCACAGACTCTGCCATGCTTTTTGCCTCGCACTCACAAGATACAGTACAGTTAAATACGTACAGTTACACACAAACCATATATATATATCAATATATATTCCCCCTTAGGAATACACATTAATATACGCACACACGTAGTGCAATAAAACAACCAGGAAGCAAGGAAAGGAATAAAAAGAACAGCATTCCTAACAGTCGTGATGTTCCTGGGTTGTTGTGTGATGCAAAGTCAACTTCTCACAGTTCCCATAGTGTGTAAAGTGCTCCTTTGATTCACAAAGCTAGTGTTTGCAGTTCGGGGGGGGGGGGTGGGGGCCGGGAAAGGGGGTGCCGAGCCCACGGCTGAAAGCAGGACAGCGCTGGGGCTTCTCCTGGGCAATATGCACCGCAGCCGGGCTGCGGCCAGCCCGCTTTCACCTTCATCCCGCTGAGCTCGGGGACCGAGGCAGGAACGGATTCATTTTGGCTTCTCACAAGCACAGGAGCGTCACGTCATGTCACGCTTTCTGTCGCCTCCCTGCTCCCTGCGCAGAGTCTCTTTCCCTGTGCCGTTTGCCCATCCATGCGGAGAGGCGGCCCAAACAGAGCCACGGGAGACACAAGCTCCCCCAGCAGCAGCGTGTCCTCTGCCTCGCCTGGCAAGTCTGCGGAGCTGGGAGCCACTTCAGCAATGCTCAGGCAGAAGGGAGAAGACTCCCTCCTCTCCACCATTCCATAAGCCTTCCAAGGCATCAACACGTAGGAAGAGGGACAAAGGAGAGAAAGACAGGAAGCCTCGGGCTGCCAGGAAGCTTGCAGATGGCTGGCTCTCAGCTGGGACAGGCGAAAATACACGAACTGGCCTTGATTTCTGAATGACACCCTCCAACAGTAACTGCAGCCAGCAGTTTCAGCACATCCATTGCCCGCAATGGACACAGCACTGGAATACCCTGTTCTTAAGCAGGAGGGACAGGCAGCAGTCTTATCCTTCAAAGTGCTGGGAAGAAGCGGATTTCTGTCCTTCATCCCCTCTGCCAACGAGGGAAACCTTTCCACATCGGCTACGTCTTCGCCCAAGCCTTTGGGCTTATGCTTGCTGCAGTCACACGTCCCTGTGAAGGAATCCAGCTCTGTGGAACAACTTCCCAAAACGTCAAAATACAAAACGTGGAGCAGCTCACCCTCTAGGTCTCCTACTGCCGAAATCATTTCCCACCGCAGCAGCAGGCCGTTGGAAACAAAGTGATGAGCTGGGGCGAGGCGCGTGAAGAAGGAACAACGCTGGAATCAGGCGCAGAACCCCGAGAGCAGAGCTGACAGCCTGCGCTCGATGCACAGCTTACCTGGGAGAGAAAAAAAACAACAAAAGAAATCAACTTCTCATTTTCCCGGCAATATAAAGACTTCCAAAACATGCTGGAGACTGAAGAAAAAAAAAAAAAGCAGCAGAACTTCAGCGAATCTAAGCAGCCCTTCAAGAATCGCTACCGCGAACCAACGTAGACTCGGTGAGGACCTGCCCACAAACACCGCGCTGGGAAGGGACAGGTGGAAGGGCTGAGAACGGGAGATCCAACAACAAAAGCCAGGTGGCAGCAGCAGTTCTGACAGAGGTACCAAGGTGTTATAAAGAACCACCATCCACCGGAGCGGCTTTTGCCAGCAGGCAAGGTGGCTCAGGGGCTCCAGTGCCATGTCATGGCTTCCAACTGAGAGACCACCCAGCCCAGCGGGAACAGTGCCCGATTCTCACTGTCTGAGCCCAAGAGTCTCTCAAAAGCCAAATGTTTGGTGGGATCCATTCCTCTCAGAGGAAGACTTGCTATTTTTCTAGGTTCACCGTTTTACTTTTCATAAATAAGTAATCCTATACCTGAGATGCCAGATGAAATGCACACCCGCTACAGCCTGCCAGAGAACAGCCCAATCAGGGAGCTGGAACACAGGCTAAAACAGGGAATACCAGGATATCAACTGGGAAAAGAAATCTATTAGATACATTAGCTGTATCTCTGGACAAAAGATGTGATTTAGGTTTGGTAAGGAAGGGTACAATAGAAACTACTTAGTATTCCCTGTTCCCTTGGCTCTCCAGCACCGCACACCACCTGCCAATCTCCCTTTGCTCTCCTTCAGTGAGCTCATGTCAGCTGTGAAAGTCGGTGATAATTAACTGACTGATTGCCTGCGAGCCAGAAATCTCTCCTCTCATTACCAAGCCGAGCGCTCTGCCTACACGGACGAGTGGAGCGGCCTGGCAGCACTCCGGAGGCCGGGCCAGGAAAGGCACTGGATGCCCAGCGGAGGGGAGAGGCCGGGTGTGCCGGCTGTGGGGCACAGCTGCCGACCGCTGGTTTAGCGCTGGCGGAGCAGAGCTGAGGCCAAGTCAAGCTGCTCTAACAGACGATGGCCATCCCCATCCCCGCCTCCCGCAGAGGGAGAAGACAGGGGTGATTAAACTCCAGCCGTAAGGGCAGGGAAAGTGTGCTCAGAGCAAGCGAGGTCAGCCCTTCCCGCTCCACGGCTAGCTGCCGAGCCTGCGGCAGCGGAGAGTAACACCCCCGCAAAGGGAGGGGGTGAGAGCGGGGACAGCCGGAGCAGCAGACAGAGGGGTCCATCTGTCCCTGGGAGAGGAGGCCAAACGATGGCAAGTAGGTAAGAGTTCAGCTTTCAGTGCCACAGAAAGCGCTTGCTGCTGAGAGAAGTGTTTGTCTGCTGCAGTCCTGTTTCAGAAGACGTGCTGAAGGAGCTCTCGCTGGGCTGATCCACCATCTCTGCCCGACAGCCGCTGCAGTTTCACATTCCCAAGTGCTCTGAGCGATCAGAGGGATGGTGGCGGCTGGAAACCAAACCCAGGCCCCTGCTGCTGCCAAACCACTTCCTTCAGCAAGTTCTTTCACACATCAAAAGCTCCAACAAAGCCCTGGCAATCACTCTGCATGGGAAGCTCTCAAAATACGGCTCAGAACAGGGACCTGCATTTCTAACGGTTTTCCCACTGGGAAAGCAGGAGGCTGGGCTGTGAGGAGCTAGAACAAGCCAAGAGATCTCTGCTATGTCCACCAAGGTGCAGCCAAAGGACAAAAGGATGCTGGGTACTGAAATTTCTGAACCATGCAGCTAGAAAAACACACGTTCTAGTATGAGAAAAAACCCCCAGCGAACACTCACATTTACTGATGTTTTCTATGTCCCCCTGCTCAGTGATGATGTTCAGGAGCCCCTCCATCAGCAGCAGAGCCTTGTGGTACCTCTGTGCGCAGTCCTCTCTGTGGTGGAACATCTCATCCAGGGCTGCAGACTGCACCTGCAGACAACAACCCCGTGCCAAGAGGTTACTCCCAGACCAGACACGGCTTTCCCAGCACGGCCCCTCAGCTGGACCTACACCTCCGGCGCCCAGCCTCCAGGGGCTGTGCACAGCCACGGGAGTAAAGACATCTGCTAAGACCCCAGGGGAACCGGCAATGCCCGCCGCTGGCTCAGTGCTAACCCTGCTCCAGGCACCGTAGGGTTATTACCATTTGCACAGCATAGCTGAAGATGAGCTTCTCTGCGGTGATGCTGTTGATCCGATCCATGAGTTTCTGTTTGTCCAAGAAGAACCTCTGGAGTCTCATGTTGAGGCAGTGGCAGGATGACACACTGGATTTATAAAGCTCATTCAGCTTCTTCACAACTAGAGAAAAGGAAAGAAAGGCTTTAGCTGCTACTTTCAATTCTCCCTGTGCCTCCTAACCTCCATGCAAAGGACCCCAAATGAGTAACTTCAGGACTGTGGGGTTACAGCCAGAAGACAGATGGGCAGGGAACTACTTGCTGCACCAACAGGGGCTTTTTCCTGTCCTCTGTCACCTTCACCAGGTACAAGCCTGCGCATGGCAACGCCTACACGTGTGCCTAGTTCACCTGAGGCCAGCTCTATTTTTGTTTCCTCCATCTGCCAGAAGGCAGAGAGCACTCTGCACCGTACAAGATGTCTCACGCACCACCAGAAGCCACAGACGTGCCAGATAGAAAGCTTCTGCTGCTTGATGGGTGACGACGTGCTGCGAAGAAGTACGTGCCTTGTGTGTGGTAGCTGCTGGACCTGAGTGCGGATGAGCAGCGCTGACTAAGCAAGGGAATCTCTCCCCTGGGCCTCTGCTGTCCCAGAAAGAAAAGACACTGATGCCTGTGAAAGGCCACCTCCTTTCCTGAACCACGGCAGCTAGGACAGGAAGGTTACAGGACAGTGAATCAGGAATCAAATATGATCCTGAGGGATTAAATAGCAATCCCAAACAGCGAGCGATGCTGCTTGAGCCTCCTTAGATGCATGGCATGGTCTCCACAAAGCACCAAATGCAGACTCCCACCAACATCTGATGAGTAGTAACTGCTATGTGCTCATTTGGAAACACCCACACTGCACAACTTGCTCCTGTGGGAGGCGAATCAGCCCATACCACGAACCAGCCTCTCTCAGCTACAGCGCGGAGGGGCAACCTGGCGTGACAGCCCACCGTGCTGCTAAAGCCAGCCTTCGCAGGAGGGGGTAGGAGAGCGGAGAGCCAGAGAGGAGACTGCCTGCAGGAAGACAGGCTGCTGCAACTCTTCGTCAGGGAAAAGGACACAGGCACAAAACCATAACCCTGTCAGGGTCAGATGTCAAACCACCCTTGCTCAGAAGGAATTTGAGAGAGAACGGGAACCCCAAAGCTCAGGAGGGCGAAATGGAAAACTCCATGAGAAGAGAGCCAAGAGAGACTATTTAAAAACCAAAACACCACAGAAATACAGCAATATCATCTTCCATGGAATTCAATCAGAGCTCTGAGCTGTGCCCAGATTATCAGGAGCAAGAGGAAGGCTGTGGCTAGGGACCCTGCCTGGCACTCACTGCCCAGGGATGCTCCAGGCCAGTCTCTTGTCATGTTTCCCTGCTTTTTCCATGCACAAGCACCTTTAAAACTCTTGTGCCCTGAAAAACCTCAAGGGAGCAGTATTTTTGGGGGAGAGAAACAAGAAAAGACAGCCGTGCCCAATTCCCACACACTGAAGGACAAATCACACTACAAATCTACAAGTTGCAATCTGCCCTGAAAAGGAGTAATTTATTTGGGTTGTGACAATTCCCCGTTAGCCTAAACACGTGGAAGATGTGTGGCTAAACCCCTGCATCTTGCTCCATACTGTCTGCTACAACATATATGTGCTCGCTGTATTTAACTTCTGTTGTTTCACACCACAGCAGCACAAGTACTTTCAAAGACTAAGCTCTTGGTGAAGGCGGCTGATGGGTCAAGTACTTCAAGTGCTTCACAAAGCTCCCTCAGAAATATTACAATGGTAGTTTTAAAATTACTTTTTCTCATCACAGCCTGAATCAGCTTGATTTTCTGAATCCCAGCCAGCTCAGACCACAAGCCAGCCAGTCAGATGCAAATGTGAGCCTGTAACACCAGCGAAGAAGTGACTCTGGCATTACCAGTATTTTACTTCCTGTGTTTTTGTTTCACTTGAAAAATCATCACTGCAAGACAGGTCTCCATTTGCCAAGTAAGCACTTCCTAGGACATGCAGCGTGTAATTAAGTCGGGCTTACGTCAAGTACAAATAAGCACCTGAGATAGCAATGTACAAGGAATCAGATAAGATACATTCCCCTCTCACTAATTAGCACTGAAGAGTCTCCTGCATGAGCAGGAGTTTTGAGACCTAAAGTCAATGTGAAGAGAGGATTCCCTTCAGTGCAAATAAAAAAGGACCTGTCTGTGCAAGGGGATGGTAAGAAATAAGTCCCGGGGCGTACTGGTGAGGGTTCACACTCACCAGCCCCCTCCATGCCCTTTGTGATATTTTTAGTACTTCCATTCCAGGCGAGCCCTTGGCACCGTGTGCCCAGCAGCCCCTTACCTTGCTTGACGGTGGAGGAGAGGCAGAGCTTGCCAGCTTTGATCTGCTCTATGGCCATCTGCAGCCCCGAGGACAGGAGCTCCGCTACTTTCAGGTACAGCACAAGCTGCTCTGCATAGCTGCAAAGAAAACACATCGCGATGCAAACGGATGGATGGGACGGCGGTTAAGTGTCTCCAAGGACTTCTGGTGCCTAACCATACTGGGGGAGGGACAGAAGACCTGGGAGCTGGGGGGGTCTTTCCCTGGTCCTTACCTCCACTCCCGGCTGAGGAGGCTGATCTGGTCGGCCACCACGCTCTCCTGGAGCTGGTACTCGGATGTCACCGAGCTGCTCATCTCGCTGGAGCTGCCTTTAAGGGCGGCGATTTCCATCACGTAGTGGACAAAGGCCAGTGTGAAGCGGAGGCTGCGCAGGATGTCAGTGTGCTCTTGCTGTTGAAGGGACACCAAGGTGGGGGTTAGAGAGGGAAAGCTGGCGTGCCAGGGAGAGCCGCTCACCCCCAGCTGCGCCAGCGACTTATCCCAGCTAACAGAAACAACACCCGGGCCCCAAACCCCCTGTACCGCTGCTTTGGGCAGGGACAGCCAAACTCAGCCTCGAGCCTGCACGTCGCACCAGTTCCTCTGCCACAGTAACGGCAGCAAGCGACGGCCCCAGACAGTGCTTTCCAGCTCTCTGGAGAAGCTGGTGAGACTTGCTCCAAAATTACATGCCCGCTTTCCAAGGAGCATCCCAGCTCAGCGGGACTCCTTCAGCCAGGAAGGGGGAGAGACCATCTGCACCACGGGCCCAGCTCCGGTCCCCACCACAGCAATGCTGGTACGAAACTAAAAGCGAGTTTGGATGTCATGAGAGAGTAACAACCTCCTGCACCACAGGAAATGGCAAACAGCGTGTCCCACCCTGGAGCCCAGCCCTCACTCAGCCCTTGGTCTCCATATCCTCCCGGTTCAGAGCAGCGAGCCCGGGGTGAGCCCCCCTGAAGTGACAGCAAGGACAACCTTTCATCTGCGACTCCCTGCCACTTAGCGAGCGGCGCTGGCACACACACTAAGTGCTACGTTCATTTCAAAGCAGTTTTTCCTCCGCTATTACATTTCTGGGAAGCTGCATTGCTTAAGTCACTGAAAACATTTTTGGGAAGTTAGTATTGGTGGAAAAACCGAACGCGTGTGGGTCCTAAAAAAATGAGTAGCTGCCCAGATCAGACGGCACTCCATTGCTCCTGCTCTCTCTGTAGAGAAGTGGCTAACCTGCTCCATCTTCAAATAGTCAGAACGTCAGCTCTCTCAAAGGGGGCTGGTAAGGATATTTCCTACAGGAATTTGGAAGAAAAGCCCATGCTCAAGTTCTGCAAGCTTTTGTTTTTCATTCAGTGGCTCAGGCACTTGGCTGCTAAGGCAGCTTTGACTATCTGAAACATGAATCTCTCCTCCCACTACCGTGCTACCTGGACAGTCCAGTAGGGTAAGGAAGCGTTATCTCCATCTTCCTCTATTTACTCTAAAAGCAGAGGAGGAACTTGGAGATTAAGTAATTGCCAAATCATACAAGAAGTTTGTGGCAAAGCAGGAAACTGCTGAGATCTTGCAGGTCTCCACCTGTTATCCCCAACCAGCACACAGTTCTTCCTCGCTGCTTATGCAGTCGGCTTCTACTAGTTATGCTGGCATTCACAGCCTCAGCTGGCATCACAAGAGTCCTGCCTTCTGTACCCAGCTCTGCACTGTGTTTTTAAGGCAATGCGAAACAAACCCAAACCTGGCCTTCAATTTGCCTTGTCTGCACCTAGAGACACTTTTTCAAAAGATGGAAGAACCACCTCTCTGAATGCAATGGCTTTGCTCAAGATAAACAAGGGTGCTGAAACAGATTTCAATGGCCTGAAAGTATCAGCAAGAATCAGAAAACCTGCCACGTTTGCATTCTGGCTGACTCCACAGAGCACAAAGGGGTCTCGAAATACGCTGTAAAGGTTTTGTGACTTGCATATGGATCACCGTGCTCAGCAGAAATGGTGACTGAACCCAAACGACTCACTACAGACACAGAAGCTGAGCTGAGTGCTATTAACACGACCAGGCTGATGCTTCCTACGGACACTTCTCTTCAGAGAAGTGTCCAAAGTGGAGGCAGGGCTCCATACTTCTGGGGCCTCACGCAGGCAGGATGCTCAGGTAAACCCACTACTACTGTGATCGCATCAATGCTGAAAGTCCTAGCCCTGTGGCTCTGCAGGTAATTAAGGAAACAAATGCAATTCAATGCATAATTGACAAGAAAAATGGAGCTAAATAAAATCCGAACTAGAAGAGCAAACCCACATCCTTAAAACAATGAACGCATATCTCTGTGGGTATCTAAGGGTTTTTAGCAACACCAGCAAAATTCAGATACCTTCCCCAGTCCCAGACAGCCCATGGAGGTATCACGAACAGAGCTGAAACCACGACCAAATCTGCCTCCCACCTCTCCTGCAAATGGGCAGCCTGACCTACATTTCAAATATATCTCAGCTACAAAAGCATTTGCTCTGCTTCAGCCCGTCTCCGGCCCGCGGAGAAGGGGAGCCTGGCAGCCTTTCAGCACAACAATCTGGCTCAGTTGTTCTGGTGCAGAACGTGGTGTCCCCCCAGCCCTCAGCAGCAGCACAAGCGTCAGGTTTGCGTTTTTTCAGCCCCTTTCAGCAGAGGCCATATCCCGTCCCGACTCCCCCAGCAGGCAGTCATTTCACCCAAGCTTCAGCTATGACTAATGTTGAGCCTTTTAAAAGGGAAAAGGCCCAAAGTACCCAGGTCTTCTTCAGAAACTGTTGATAGAGAATGCATTAGCTAACTGATGCTTCCAACCTGCAATTTCACCTTTGGAAACGGTGAATTTTAACCCTGGCCATGGACTGTCTGTCTCATGGATTAAACACCTTGGTAGCAGGCTCAAAAGTCACTGTACTAAATATGCCCTGGGCTTTCTGCGCACTGCACTGGCCGGCTCTCTCGAAACCAGTTTGCTCCGTCTTTGGAAGCAGCCCCCTTAGCTCACATACGGAGTCACCTCACCCCTGGATTCGCTTTACTTTTACTCCCCCACGCCTTGCCCCTAGCAGGTCCCTGGGATACACTCACCTCCATGAGCGTCTCTTCGGGCAGCTCTGGTGCCTCAAATGTAACAGCACCCTCCAGGTTGGCAGTGATGGGATCAGCAAAAGTGTACCGGAGACTTGAGGGGCCTTCCACAGCATCCCCACCAGGTCCCACCGCCAAGTGTCTGCCGGTGAATGAGCCTCCAGAACTGAGAGAGCTGGAAGACCCCACTGAGAAGAAAAACAGGCAAAGGAATTACTGGAGATATTAACAGTAGGCCAGGTATTCCTCGCCCAGCGGAGGGGACAATCCTGTGGGATCCAGCACCCTGGCTCTGACAGGAGCCAGCGACAGGTACTTTGGAGGAAGACACAAGGACTCTTGGTGGAGACTAACCGCTCCCCAACAAGCTCGGGTAGACCAGCTTACAAGCTCAAGCAGATTTAACGCACCTTCCAGAATGTCTGACATTTACGGAGACAGTTCAGGAGCACTCTTTCTTTTTTGTCCAAACATGTTCTAAATCCTGTCATGATATCCTGGGCTGATTTTTATCATACACCACCCACAGACAACTTCCCCATCACGGATCAGCATGGTCTGAACCCTGGTTTCCTACCAGGTATAGTGTCCCTCAGACAATTCCCTCACCATCACTTTTTCCCCTGAATCCACCCTAACAGCCCATTGCATATAAAAGCTGGACACTTCAAAGGGAATTTCTGTCTCAGTATTTATAATACATTCACCGCTTCCAGAGGGCTTCATAGCCCCTGACACACTCTGGAGAGGGATATATTCTGTCTGACAGGGGGATGCCAATACCATCTACAACACTCTGCTTGTTCTACCAGGGCGATATTCTCC
This sequence comes from Rhinoptilus africanus, assembly GCA_013400135.1. NCBI lineage: Eukaryota > Metazoa > Chordata > Aves > Charadriiformes > Glareolidae > Rhinoptilus > Rhinoptilus africanus. The sequence continues at coordinate 93,714 of VXBO01007146.1, forward strand.
ACTGTCACTGATCCTTTAGAGGGAGATGTTTCTCTTTTACCCTTGAATTTAATTTGCTGCCCTACCCTACCTTCAAAAGGTTCAGCAATATGATGCACAACTGATTTGCAGACAGGCACAGTTTCCTCTCCTCCCAAAGCTCTCTCCCTGCTGGCACCCATGCTTCAAAGCTAAGTGGATCATCAAAGACTGGCAGAGTATTTCCAGATCCTTCAGAAAGGACCAGCGATATCACATTCTGGATACCCTGTAATTCCAAGAGGCTGTTCACAGAAATTGTTATGACAACTCAGGAGAAGACTCTGCCTTTCTATCTGTCAAGTGACCTTACTCACGGCTTGCCCAAGCACTCGAGGTGCAGAGTTTCAGCTTGCAAAGCTCCCTTTTCACCATTCACTTTGTGCATTAACTCTAACGTAAGGAGTTAGTGCACAGACCTAACAAAGCTTGTCAGGCCGCATTGCTTTGACTGCCTTGACCTAATCCTGTGGGTGTGCTGTGGGTTCACTGTTCAACTGCCTCCTCTTCCAGGCATCCCATCTGAGAGCTTGACTGTTCCACAGACCCTTGAGCATCCAAATATCCACCTGCTAGGAAGCAGTGCTCGGATCTGCTTCCAAATTGCTATGATCCCCACAAAAGCGATAAAGGAAGTTCGAATTCTCTACTGGTAGCATTTCAGTAGCAGCTGGAGGCTGTACCCAGGACAGCAACCCCACTGTGCTACAGGCCCGTCACATACTTTGTAAGAGCCTCTGCCCTACAGAGCTTACCCTCTAAGTATACAAGACAAAGAACAGATTATGGTTTCAACTTTCCAGACAATCAAGGATGCGAATGGTTTTAGTTACGATAGAAATACAAGCCATACCCAGGAACTGAGCCCATGTTGTCCCCCCATCCCAGTCAAGTTTATTCATCGTTACATCCAAATCTTTCCTGCAGTAATCAAAGAACAACAGAGTCGACTACATTCAGATGACAAACAGCCAAGGCAAGAAACCAAACAAGCCAAAAATGCAAATAAAAGTGTCCAAATATTTTCCTAAACTGAACACAGACTCCAGCTTCCAGACACACTATCCCAAAAGGGCCAATTACCACAGCCTCAACTGTTGGCTGATGAGGCCAGAGCACTGGCGTCTTCAAAGTATCCGTCAAGCAGGAGTGCATTTCCCCATTTCCTACTTTAGCAGCTCAGAGCATAAGCAACACCACTAATAATTTGGCATACAGAGCCATCCTGGCCCTTTCCTAACAGTACTCCTGCACTGAAATCGTTGGGCATGGATGGTCATGCTCGTCTTTTACAGCCCATCCAAAACCCATGGAGAAAGCGATCACAACACAGCGCAAATCTTTACATTTTTTTACCTATCAGCAACAGTGGGTCTATGAACAGCTGCAGCGTTATTCCTGAAGTAGAGAGAAATGAAGTAAAAGGATAATTTGCCTCTCTCTTCCAATACTGGAAAACCACGACAGGGCATTAGCCCTCGTGCCAGTGCAAACAGTTATCAGCAGTAACGGGGTTTGGCTGGAGCCAGCACAAGAACCTCAAAGGCATTTAGAATTGAGACCAGCTGAGCTCCACGGACTGTGCTCTGAGCAGCCCCCTGCCACCACCAGTGTTCAGCAGTAAGGAATTCAACACATCGCTCTGCCCCCGGGCATTCCCACTGGAACAGGCAGGTAGGTATCAGCCCTTTACCTGAAAACATCCTGGTCCTCGTGGTCTGTGGGGGGGTTGTTCCACTGGGAGGGGATCCGACAGTAAAAATCACTGGGGATGGGCTGGCAGAGCCCCCAGCCCGGGCACCAGAGTGCAGGGTCCCTCCGTAAGCACCTGAGGGAGCTGGGGAGACAGTTGAAAGGTGCAGACTGGCATTACAGGAAAGTTACTCAGAGCATGGTGTGCCTCACCCAGCGGTTTTATGTTCCTGCAGACTCTCTTGGGAGACTGGTTACAAGCAGAGGCTAGCGCTCCCTTTGGAGGCACTCCCGGAGAACAAGACCAGGCCAGGCTGGCAGGGACTGCAGGACACGAGCTGCGTTGGGCATCGCTGCGGCTGTTCTCCCCTCCGCACTTCCCCACCTGCGAGCCCAGGAAAACCCACCCTTGCAGAGCCATTCATATTCGAGCCGCCTGGCAGAAAGTCCCCACTTTCACAAGTTATCACCTTAAGAAGGAGCCAAAAGAGGAAGCCCTGCCTACAAAAATCACACTGCTAGCCAGCAGTTACACAGCACGCATAGCACAGACCTTCGAGCGCTCCACAACAGAAATCAAACATGGTTACACGCCTCACACACGGCAGTCACTTCCTTTGCCAAAAAACATCGGAAAAGCAGCCTCCCATTTGTAGGGGGCACACAGGCAAAAAAAGTTCGCCCCAGCCCAGGACAACCTGCCAGATCTGCCTGGCCTCCCCACCTACCTGCAATTTCCATTGGCTTCTCATTGTTCAGGCTGTCATTGCTGCTGGCCTCTGAGATCTGTGCCCCAAAGGCTGCCTTCAGAAGCAGGTCAGTGAGCCTGCCTGTGCTCAGAGATCTAGAAAGAGGACATACAACATGATGCAGAAAGTCAACAGGTGCAAGATTTCAGCTAACTTCCACTCCAGTTTCTGCTAGTCCTGGTCCACAACCACTTAACACCACTCAGCAAACAGTCTGGAGACAAAATAACCACTCTTCTTCTTTCAACAGAGGATCTGAAGCACCTCCTACTAGGAGAAAGCATACGATTACCGTGACTAACTGAGTAACGCAAGTACTGACTACAGTATTATTCTAACACAATTTTTCTTTGATGGAAGATACGGAAATTAGTAACAGAGGACTCCTCCAGATCACTGCAGGAATGTGCAGTCTGCAGAGAGGCACGTTAGAAAAACTCTACACTGAGACCTGAGTGATTTTGTATCCTGCAATGGTCGTGACAGTCAGCACGTGGCTTTCAAGCAGATCTCTGGTCTGCAGGCTGGTGCCCACTGTTTCAGACAAGGAATACCCACAACATCCTCTCATCCACAACAGGCACGAAGAGCAAGGCACGCATCTGCATATTTGCAGGGCGTCTGGCCTAATGATAAAATCCTTGACCCTGGACACTAACCACAGTGTGAAGCTGCAGACGATCTTTCATTTTATAAAATCTAGGCCATGGCCTGCCCCTGTAGAAGATGACTTTCAAAATCTGCATCATATCTGCTTGTAACCCAGGGGTGCTAGTAGATACCTGCAGGATGTCTGCAGATGCCACAGTACAACTTACGTGTCAGCTGGCGTTTGAAATTTGCCCCACCCGTCCCGTATTAGGGAATGAAGTACCACTATATAAAGTGGACTACAGCTCACCTGCCCTTGATCTCTTCCACAGGCCTCAATCCCAAGCCAGTTTGCTGGCAGTGGAAATGACCCATCTCCTTCAGATCTGGCAAGGTCTTGTTTCGTGTCGGAGTAACCATGACTCCCTGGTGGGCCAAGAGGGTGAGGAGATTCTGGGAACTTGGGGTTTTGGGAAACTCAAATGGAGACACAGCCTAAGAACAACAGAAAAAAGAGATGTGTCTTTAAAATGAAGGAGAAAGGTTCCCCTCATTCCTCCCCTCTGCCCATTTGTTTATTAAAATTAAATTGTATGCTTAACAACCTGCCTGAAAAGCAGGAAGAAATCCCACTCCCAAGCAGTTACTTGCCCCCAATCCCAGAAAAACTGAAATGAAAGGACAACAAACTCTGCTGGAAATTTGTGGCAGCCTAACATAAGCAGAGAAAATGCTGTCACAGTGCCAGCTTCGTATGAGACACCAGGGCTGTCAAGCCGTCTGCTGTCTCCGCTGGGGATTCCTGCTGGACGTGCGCTTGTGCCACAAGCTGGATCATTGTGTGTGCAACCCAGCCCAGGCACCACAGCTCACTAATGCGCTTCTGCCTAATCTGGGCAGCTCCTTTTCATCGCCGGTTTAAAACCCCGGACTCCGCTCAGAGGGTGAACGCTGCTGCCAAGTGAGATCTGTCCACTAAGAAGTAGGACACTACCCCATTTCACACAGATCACTGAACAGCCCTTGAAGAAAAGCCAACCAGCGGTGATAAATCCAGGTCAGGATTATTTGATCACGCAGAGGTTCACCCCCAAAGAACCCAAAAGATCGAGCTGTGAGAAAACCAAAACCAGACTCTTTGACATACCTTTGTAGGGGAGCCCATTATAGTTGGCAAAGGGCTCCTCTGCATGAACTCGGACAGCTTCGGTGAGGATCGGAGCTGCCGGCAGTGCTGCAAGCCATGGATCTGCAGAGGCTGGCTGACTGGGGTATGACCGAAGTGCGCAACAAGAGGATCAGAGTGCTGCTTGGTTATCTTCTGCCTGCAGGAATGCAAATCTGACAGGTTGGGAGCACTGTGGAGCCGGGATCCCATCCCTCGAGGAGAGTATTCAGGGGCTGAGGAACCTGGAGGGCCCAAACACAGTGACATCATTTTTTCATTCTAGCACAAAAAGCTAGCCTGATCCTAGGATCCACTGCTGAAACAGGTACATATCAAAACCTTCAGTGGATGGCTGAGGAAGGCACTCTGATCAGTGCCACCATCTGCTAGGCCTGATCTGGTTTTAACTCCACAGGAGGAAGCGACAGACACAACAGGGACACAGAAGGGTAGCTTCTTCCCTTTGCTGCAGCCCTAACAGGGAAAGGGACCCTGGTTGTCAGAGTTCAGCAGCGAGGACACTACCCAACCAGCAAGTCACTTGGCAGAGGGGGAGTTGGGAGTTTTGAGATGCTTTTCCTTCACTTGATCCATTGACTTCAAAGTCTCAAATTTGAGTTTCTGTGACACAGGGTTTGTCGGCTCTGGAAGAGGCTGGCTGATGGAACAACCCCAGCTCCTACCAGCACACACAAATAATCCTGCTGGCCAAGCAACAAGAGACGCTGGTGGAGGACAATGCCCAACCTCGACTGCCCTGACACTGATTTTTGCCTTATCCATAGGAATAATGAAGGAAGGTAAGGACCAACGCACCAGTGACAGGAATCCGGCTTCTCATTTCTGCTCCAAGAGAAGAGGGGATAATAGTCTGGCTGGGCTGCTCTGGGATTGTTCCAACTTTGAGGAAACATAATAAAGAAAGAGTTTTTTCAGCATTAAGTTTCCATAGGCAATAACAACACAGTGCACCACCTGTTTTATATAAAGATGCTCGTTATCTCTTCCATCTTCGCAGCCTGAGCCCTAGCTGTGTAGTGAAAAGATCAACAACTCCTGTAAAAGGATGAAAAAATTCTGTCTGGTATTAACTTGAGCCAGTTTTAGTCTGACTCTGCAATGGTATTAAGTCAGAGGAATAGAACATGAATAGTCTGCATTTCCCCACCAGCAGATACTAATAAATGCAGCATTGCAGACACCAGGGACACAGAATAGCTAGTCATATCAGAGTCCGGTCCTTTATAGAAAACAGCAAGTTGCATCAGCTGCACGCTGGGGTTTTTCTTATGCCTTTCCACTCAAATTGCTTGTTAGCATCTGGATCATGCTAGCAGATATTCAGACAGCTACTCTTCAGTTTGAATGGTGAAGTTCAAGCCCTTCCAAAGCTGGTCAGAGTTTTGCTCTGATGACAACTGGCTTATGTTTTTCCTCACCCCAGCCTGAGCCACTAAGACACTCTGCGCTTACAGCAGCTCTCTTCAGAGGGCAGCAAGATGTTTGAAGACGACACTAAAACAAAGCCTGCCTCTCCTGGGGTTAATAGGTATTCTCCTCTCCATTTTACTGAAGCGAAACACTTGTCAAATAATCTATTGAGAAGAGTCACGGGAGAACGCAACCACCTGAATTCCCTATTACCTGGCAGCTACAGCTGGTTATAACCTCTCTCTTTACAGGGAAGAGGCACATGATTTTATTAGGGCAGAGACATACCAGTCGACATCTTACCTTGAGGTGATGGCATAAACGGCTTGGCACCGCCAAAGGAGAGCTTCCTAGAGCTGGGCACAGATCCATGCTCTCCAGGATAAGGAGGGGAAGCACCAGTTTTAGGAAAACCAAGAGGACTTGTACTGCTAGACCTCCGAACCGTACCAGACCTGAGAGGAAACAGCAGCAGCACACGTTACTCCAGATGCCCATACAGAGGAGTAAGGAGAACAGTATCACCAGACACACACACACAGCTACCTCCACAGAAGCAGAGCTTTACGACTGTTTAACCTGGGCCAAAATCCCGCTGTTTCAGGCCTATGGCAATACAGATTAAGATGATAATCGTTGTTCTCAAGAGTTTAAATCGAAACAAAATTTTGCAAAACAAATGAAAGGAGGAATGAGATTAGCTTAGCAGAAAGCAGGAAAGCCTGTTATCTTTCAGAAGTCACTCTGAGATGCTTTTAGGTATCCACATCAATCCTGAACAAGACGAGGGTTTCATAATCTTGCCACGTCCAAGGTGTTTATTTCAGGCAGTGTCTTCAGAAGGCCCTGGGAGGGCTTTATTCGAGCGTCCCTCCTGTGCTGAGCCACTTGCGCTTTTGTCAGAGCCGCCGTTCAGGCAGAAAGCTCCGTGAGCGCAGGTAAGTTGTGCCAAAGGCACTGCTCTGCAACGCAGCTTCGACTCAAATCAGGAGCTGCAGAGCAAACCAGCGCAGCGTGTGGCTGTCGGCTCTGAAGCAGTTCAGTACTGCCCAGAGGAGTTTCTCTTTGGGCTGGACAGTCAGAACCGCCTGGGCCCCAAACTCCTTTACCTCCTTGTGAAGGCTCACCTTAGGGAGTTCAGCCCACACATGCAGGAGCCTCAAGTATAACCCAGCTGCAAAAATGAAACAAAAGAGGAAACTAGACTAGCGGGAAAGTCAGTACAGCCAAACCATCACTCTGGAGAGAGATGGGATTATTGCATATGAATTACTTCTCAATTTTCACCACTCGTTAACAACACACAATCTAAACTCAGTTTACTGAAATGCCATTCTGCCTCTGAAAGCTCCTTCACCAAGATTCTCACCACGCTCCTCCGTATGAGAAGACAGCCTTTTCATCAAATCTCTCATTCCACTCTCAATTTGGAAACATTTTTTCCCTTGTTAAAAGAACATTAGTCTCAGCCAGCAGGTGGTTTTTCTGGCCAGGAATCAATTCATATACTGGGAAAAAAACCCTCTGTGCTCAAGTCACTGAAAGATGCCATCACCAAGGTATCCTGCCTCCTCTCCAGTGACACTGCATTAAGCTGTCTATACATTATCTGAGCACAATGAACAAAGGCATATGGGCTTCAGCAGTGCAAGCAGAGGTAGCTACATTACCCAGGAATGGCAAAGTCATCCTGAGGAAGCGCCAGTACATCTACTCAACAACAGTACTTTGTGCCACAGTTCAGAAAGCAAATAAATAAACAAATTATTTCAGCAGTTGAGATATGAGAATGTGATCTGCCACCTTTGATCCTTTGTGTTACCACATTTCTCAGCCAAATGAATCCATGCTACATTCACATCCTCAGAAAAAAGGAAATCCTTCAAAATTTTAACCTAAAAAAAATAAATCACTTTTCTTCAGGTTGCTCCAGATTCAGAGGCCTAGCGCTTGTGAAGTGATTGTCACTGAGGCAAAATGAATACACAACAAGGAAAGGGACACCTGGCAAGGTGAAAAGATACCTAGATATTCAGATAGTATTGCTCTCCCATGTTTTTAACTCCCCAGAATATGAGCCATCCAGAAGGGTGAATATTATCTATCAGGAACTTGCAGAAAAAAAACACCAGCTGACTGTTGCTGCTGAAAGATGTGGAATGTCAAATGCCACCCTACCAGACATGGGATAAGCAAGCAAGCAAGCAGACGAGCAGAACAGGTGATGTGGCCAAAAGCATGCACACATAATTACCACCTCAACAGGCAACATATCTGTCCACAAACAAGCTGCGTTACACAGGCATACACCAGCCAGTCAGACGACAGCGGACAATTTTTCAGAAACAAGAGTGTACGTCAAGGTTTGTAGTTAAATGACTTGGCAAACATGTCGAGACACTTGGCTGTAATGGCCTATTTGATACACCTGATGGAGAAGCAGAATCACATACTAGATGCCTGATGTTTTCTCCTTCCATTCCTGAAGGGTGTCTACTGAATTTGCTGATTAGAGGAAGTGATGGTGAGAGATAAATATGGCTTCCTGGGGCAAAAAAATCCATGACGCCAGAAATTTTGAGAGGATGCTAAAAGCAGACTGTGAATCACCCTGATTGTGTCCATTCCTCGAGTTCCTCTGCAGGGACAATGCTAATCTCAACATTACACGGTGGTGACTAAAAGGAATAAGACATGACAGTCTGATCGCGGACTGGTAGCTGCGGGCTGTGGACCTGAATGCAGCAGCCTGTCACCAGGGCTGGGGCAGGCACAGCCTGGTGCATCCTCTGCACATTCTCCAGAGCTCTCACTTTATACACCACCTGGATAACCAGGACTCTTTTGGGAGTTCTAATGCTAACAGGGACTGCAAGTTTTGCTGCAAAATATACAAGGCATGTAGGAAAGAGGAAGGAGCTTACCACAAAACCTGCCACACACTCGAAGAAGTGAACATAAAACAGTATTAAGTAATACTGTCACAAAACAACCTCTCTGCTGATCCTTGATTCGTATCAACATATCGTGTCTCTACTTCTGGGTCCACTTCAAATAAGCCTTATCCTGAATTAGGCTGGCTGAAGCCCAAACTTGGGCTGACATAGGTATTACCCTACTTCTGAAATCTAAACTTTAATCCAGATACCAAAGCAACTCGTCCAAAAAAAGACATGCCACCTCATAGACACTTCTGTTTGAATGCCCCTGCTGTACAAACTCCTTAACGTCCTGTAGGAGTCTCCTTCCAACCAGTCTATGACCTGGGCTGCTTCTGTCAACCCAGATTTCAAACCTGTAAGAACCAGAAATTATACGTGAGAAGAGATAGAAGCCCTATGTGCCTTGGATGTACAAGGCATTACGACTGAACTCAGAAGGTAAGCTGTAAGGCTAAAGGCTGGCATCCGAGCCTTCCTGATGGCCTTCAGAAAACACGCTCTGCCTCACAGGCATAAATTGCTCATGATTTAATCAGTCCTGGCTGCATAACTACATTAATATGCAACGCGTGTCAGACACATCATCTATGGTGTGACTACCTACAGGAACCAATTAAGGTAAAGTCAGGTAAGTTTTGTAGCCCCGTCTATTTCAGTTGTTTATCTCAACATTTTCCTTTTATAAAGGCATCTGCCAGATGGATGGTTCTCTCTTGGACACCTAACCCATAGCTGGCATGGGAAGAGGTGTGAGACTCCAAGGGGTTCAGCCTGCACTGAAAGTTGATGGGAGCTGTCGCACATACACACACAGAGACAAAATTTACAGTACATGGTAACAAATAAATCTCAACGGCTACAAAAATACCCCAAAACTGTGTTACCACATAACATGTGCTACATTGGCTCCCTACAGCATGGGGGAGAGCCCATCACGGAGGGAAATTTTTAGAGGTACAGAGGACAAACTGTAAAGCAGTTTGTTTTACACCCCCAAGCTGTAACACAAGATCCCCTGCACTGCTGTTACCCCCTCCTCCCAGCCCCGGCACTTACCGTGGAGAGACGTATTGATTGGGAGACTGCAGGTTCTGCTCGATCCGCCTGTAGTTATGGATTTGTGTTGGGACCGGAATGGGCACAGAGTGTCCGTACTTGCTGCTAGAAAACTGACCTGGCCGGCTGTTGAAAGGAGACACACAACGAAAGGCTCTGGTAAGGGATGGGCCTTCAGCCAGGTAATTGGAGGTTTTATCTTCATACAGCAACCGTACACAGGGAGCGTCCCCTTGTCTGCTCTCAGGTTGTGGGTTTATACTGGGAGGCAGTTCAAAGTCATATCAAAGGCAAGTGGCACCACACATCCCCTGAAAACAGGCACCTTTCCTCCAGCACGATCCCCAACCACAAACTGAAGTTAAAACATACACCCAGGCGCACCACTCCCTCCAGGAAAATCAGAGCCCGGATATTTCAGGCCACAACTGGCCTAGTTTCCAACAGCTCAGATCCACAGACAACGAGCATATCGTTGAACAGGGGCTGAACACTCGTGGCTCACAAGGCACACCAGCAAAGACACTGCTGCCAAGAGCTACCTGCGACTCACGCAGAGGCACTGCTGCAGCAACGGCATCGCCACAAAAGTCTCGGTATGCCACAAAGAGAATACAAACTTGTGGTGTGTATCAGAGCATTTGCAAATTAACTGCAGGGTGAAGGCAGCTCAGGAGAGAATAAATCTGGGGGACAGGAGCTGATATCTCTCTACTCATCAAGGTCAGCTAGAACATCACGCACACAAAATGGGACAGGCCCATTCTGCACACTTCAGACTTCTTTCTAGTTCCATCCAAGCAGGTTAATCAGCTCCTGCCTGACATCTATTCCTCCCCCGGGTGCAGTTTCCCCTGTTACTCTTTGCCTGTACACCACGCTATACACAAACCATGCAAACACCAGGTTTAACTAAGTGGCTGCCTAAAGTTTTTTCCCAAAGGCTCCAGAATTCTAGGATTAATTGCCATGGCAACGCTATTTACAACTGCCAACACCAATTGCAGGGATGTTGCACAATTACAGAAAGACCTCATGGGTAATGAAGGCTTCTGCAGTTTTCCTGTTGTCACCTGGGTCTGCCCCTGAGAAGCAGGAAGCAGCACTTCTTCGGGTCTAATGCTCGCAGTGGAAGTGTTTTACATAAGATGAAAGGAGATATTTAATTCAGCAAGAACACAGATGCATGCACAGGGAAGAGTTTGTGACTTATCTGGCAGTTCACTACCAGAATTTCTTTTTTGAGGAAGGTCAGTAGTACCCTGTAGTTTAATGGCAACTGTGTTGAACAAAGCTGACCTGCAGAAACATGTCTGCAGATCTCCACATTGTGCACGTGAAGATGCTCCCCCATCACAAGATAGCCAAATGACTGGAAGAGATCTTTCATCAAGGCTGAAAGATCAAAAAGTGATTCCTGCTTCTTCATTCCTCTCTCAACAGGTTTACTAATTTCTTTAAGTTCTACATATTCTTTCTTGTAACTTCCACCGGGAGAACAGACTCTTATTAATCTGATGCTTGTCTCTACAAGGCAGCATGGAAGCCCTGATTCGTCATTGACATAAAATAAAACAAAGGCATTCAAGGTTTTTGATTGCTCAGCAGAAAGGCGAGGCTTTGGTGTCTCTGCCTTCCATCAGTGTAAGACACAGTGCCAAGACAGACATAAAGCCAACAGAGCCTTAACCAAGAAATATGAGGGTTCACGTCAAGCTTTGTACACATCCTGACTTTCAACATACATTTCAAACGCTATCTTTTCCATCTAGTCAAAATCCTTTGGAGGAAAAGAAGTTCTCAGGTGAAAGGATCCTCCCTCTCCCAAAGAGTTATATCAAGTCCTTACGGAAGCCAGGTTTCTCCACAAGCCGCAAGTTGAAAAAAGAAAGCATCCAAATGAGGTGACATATGCTAAACCTGCTAACTGGCCTCAAGCCTTAAAGACTGCAATTGACCGTAAATTTGCAAAGACCTAGAGATAAAGCTGGGACAGGGAGTTTAATTACTTGGCAGTAATTAACAGCTCTTTGAAAATGGTATTAAATCCATTGCTGTGGGATACATCCAAGGAATTACCTTTCGTTAGACTTACTAAGCATCTTCAACAAGGAAGTGTTTTAAAAATTATAAAAAGAGAGATCAACTGTCAGTATATTTTAATTCTGCCTAGTCCTTGCCCTCTTAGTTAAGAGCAAGGAGAGCTGCTCTAGAGTGTACCATGAGGTACATGAGGAAAACCCACTGCTGGCCACTCTAAAATAGCCTTTGCTATCTGTCCTAGTTGGACTGCATCCAGCACTGCTTGCTAGCCTAAAGCCACACATGAAAGGGAGAACTGCTGTTTGTGAGCGAGCGAAGACAGAGGGAGAGAAAAATCAAGAGTCCTCTCTGCCAGTGCTGAGCCAACGGGCCTCAGGACATCTCCAGCAAAGGGCACGAAACCCATGTTAACAGCAAGGGCACACCTGGGTGGCATCAGCTCAAAGCACTTTCAGGGGACAGATCAAAGATCACGGTTTACCCTCTGGATTCGGAGTGACTGCTCCAATCTTTCATTACTTATGCCTTATTCCCCATCCTGGACAGGGTTGGAAGTAACTTTTCAGTGTTTCTTCAAAGCAGATAGAAAAGTGGGAAGTAGCACTAGCAGGTTTGGCATCTGCTCCACAGAAGCTGCTGGGAATGCGCAGGAAAGACAGCGAGAGCAGAAACACGTTTAGAACATAACCTCTGGCATTGATTTGCCATCCAATAGAATACCATGAGGCCAGTTTGATGAAGACAGTGGTGACTAGTGAAAAGTAGGCAGCATTTGTAGTCAACTTTTATGAACTTCCATTCACTGCCGTCCAGAAACAAGGCCAAATCCTTTAACAAAGACTGATCCTCGGAATGCAAAGGAATCAGTTAAGGAATAAGCTGCTAAAAAGCTTAGCTGGCGATGGCATAAAAAGCCTCATGCAATTAAACTCCACACTGCGGTACGTGCTTGCCAATTAATCTGATCACGTCAGCAAGGCTTTGAGCTATATTCTTCTCCTTTACATTTGTATGCTTTCAGGCTATGCTTTGTCATTTTCTGGGCTACATTTATGTGACAAGTGTGCTCAGCACATAGGCTGGGACTACATATTCTTAAGAAACATTTTAGGGTCATCCATCTCCCAGTGTGAAATCCCCTTCAACTGCCCTCCCCCACCAGGTGCCATATTGACAGATCAGAAGATGAGGGCTGTCCTGCTTCCCCAGTAGGCAAGAATGTGATGGGAAGAACACCGCCAGCTCCCTGCAAGCTCAGCACGTACCCTAAAGCTTCAATCTCTAGAGTCAATGGGATCACTTTCCACAGACCATTAACGTCTTCTGAACGTAAATGGGTCTGGAGGCACTGGCGGTGCTGGGCAGCTGGTGCTGTTGTGTGGGCAGCTGTCACCTACGACACCTCTGAACAGCAAAGCTGAGTTTACAGCAACTGCTTTAGTTGGAACTAAACCTGTGACCACGCCTGTTTGCACTTGTTACTCCTACTCCCGCACCCACCGTTACTAAACAAGGCCGGTGTAGCAGCATTACTCTATACAGACATAGCACAACGAGCTGTTTGGAGCTTCAAGCAAACTGCAAACAACTACGTCTGCCCAGATCTGCCCTTCAACAGCAAGGAGAGGCGAGCAGCACTCCTCCACATTTGCCCAGTAATTCAAGCCCATAGTAGTTCCAGCCTCGGCCGAAGTGTTGTGCTCTAATTCACTGCATTAATTTAGAAGCAAGGGTCTCAAGCTGAAATATTCACCGCCTCTGCAGGCTGAGCACAGGGGGGATGACTTTCTGCTTGAGAATAATCCCTGGCCCTTCAGGGAACAGAGTTAATTCCAGCTCTACTGCATTCTCTCCTGGCCCCTCCTGAGGGCCAGAAGAGGGAGAGACAGGCTCTGTAGTTGGGACTGATCAGTGCCTGAGGCTGGGGAGTTTCTCCTGTGTGTTTCTTGTTACCCTTTAATTAAAGAAGTGATGTGGATCTTGCCCAGCACACCAACATCTATAAAATCCCCTCTTGGAAGCCAACGGGTGTTCAATTAAACAATGGTTCATAGTCACCACCGAACAGTCTTCCTTACCTGGATGGGCTAGGAGAACCGCTGTATGGTGGTGAAGGAGATGGTGTCCTTCCCTGGCTTTCCAAGCCTGCTGAAGTCACCAGAGAACTCCTGCAGAAGGACAGAAAGAACCCAGCTGTCAGAGCCTGCTCTAACAGGAACCACCCCTGCTCCCCCCTGCAGAGCTGTGCCAGCCCAGCACCCTCTGCCAGCCGTGGGAGCCCTGGGGACTGTCACCCTGCCCCACGTACACTCTGGTGTTCAGGTGCCACATGTTGATGATCAAACAAAAAACGGTCAGAACCCTGAAACAGAAGTTAACTCAACAACTTCTTCCCTCCCATCCACCAGCACCCAGAAGTCCCTAACGCACAGTACGCTCTAGCGGCTGAACTCTTTCAGTCGCCTTGGTGGTCTTACCCGCTGTACATCAGGCTGTCTTGGATTGGTTTCCCGCCTGCAGCCTCAGCAGCTAAATCACCTGAGGAACAAGGAAGTGCAGAAAGAGACTGATTTAAGATTATTTTCTTAAAAATCTTTATATATTCCAAGCGACTGAGTTTTGGGGTAGAATCTCCCGCTCCTCCAAGACCTGCTGAGTTGCTTCTGAAGTCAGCATTTTGACAAATACATGTGGGCTGAAGCTGATGTGGATGCTGCCAATCCTTACACCCTGAAGTACTAGAAAATTTAGGCTGAAAGAGAGCCCTTTTGGAAAGGGGCCAAAACCTGACAGAATCATTTCGGGCAACAAGTATATGCCCACTTGGTGCAAGCGCTTAGCTGCTGTGTAAAAAGACAGCAGTGTATGTTGCACATAGGACTTCGAAACATCTGTGTCCTAAGTGGCAAAAATCCAGGGCAGCCAAATGAGCTGGCAGCTGGATACACAACACAGGGGAGTTTGTGCCTCTGCCAGAACATCTGAACACTGGAAACACGACTAGCACAAGTGTATAGTGGTCCCATTGCTGTTCCCAGGAAAAATACAAGCAACGCTGAGCTCTTCCTTATCATAAGGGTAGCACAGCAGAGACCTTTCACAGATTCCAGTTGTACCCCTCCAAATTCCTGTTTTAATACAAGTAGTGCAACTGTGGAGGGAGGAATCACAGCATTTATCACCAAGTTCCAACTCACTAAAGCACCAGACACATGGTCAAGGTTGAAAAATATCCTTCTGCTGGTTAATTAAGTACTTGTGCATGGACATTCTTAAGCATGTGTCTGAACTGGGGCCCTAGTCTCTACGTACATATATATTTTCAAGCAATTCCTATCGAAGCAAAACCACACAGAGGTGCTAAAATTAAATTCAAGATGTTTTTCAAGCATAAAATCCATCTTGCTAGCTGAAGTCCTGTCTTGGACTGTGACACTGAGTGAAAACGAAGACAGGATGACATGGGAATGGCTTCTGTGAGAGGAAGGCATTTCCCTCTGAGGTTACTTATCTTCTTTTCCAGTTGAATTTCCAGATTCGATGTCTTATTGAAGTCCCCAAATAATCTTTACTCTTAAATCCTATCTTTGAGGGTAATTACAAAACATCCTATGAAACTAGACACTGAGATAGATGTCCCTTCCAGCTTGAGAACAAGAACATTCCTCTTATTCAGTCACACCAGACAGGTTTAATTGCTCTTTCAGCTTTCTAGTAACAATCCTTAACACCCACATCCCCCTCTGCTTGGAACGTCTGCATTTCCAGAAACCAGCTTACTTGAGAACTGTGCTGGGACCATAACGAAGTCATCCGTGTCACAGGATGAATTCTTACTGCTGCTTCCGGCAGACTCCTTCGATCCATGCAGAAAGCCGGGGGAATCCTGGGTCGGAGATGCCAGCGCCTTCTCCTGTAGCTGCTGCTGCATCTCTCCAAGGGACTGCTAATTCAGGAAGAAAACAAACACTGGCTTCAGCAGAGATACTTCATCATTCTGCTTGGTCCTTTAAACTGAGCTGTACAAGGCTACAAAGAGCATTTTGCTGATGAACCAGGGCTGATAGTTTCCCAGAAGCGGCTGTTTAGTTTACTGAAAAGGAACAGCCTTTTATATCCATGTCAGAAGAGCGCATCTTCCTTACACAAAACGTACTACCAACATGTCTGATGCTCCCCAGATTAGAAAAATCCACTTGAGGTATTGCATCCCTCTGTTAAGGCTTTCTGGATCAACCATGCATTTTCTACCAACTCAATTTAGTATGGCTGTGAAACAGAAAGGAACTTTCAGAGATAGCTTTGGTTGTTCTTTTGGGTTATGTTTTTTTTGTTTTGTTCTTAAACATTAAACATCTGGTCTCTACTCCCACTTCTGCGGTAAGCAGTACCCAGGAACGTGTACATAAATTGCACTTTCAGGACAACACTGTTTTACTGTAGTGCTGATAAGGGGTTAAAGAAAGGCTTGAAGGAGGCTAAGCATTCAATAGATGAACACCTCACAGCCATCAGAAGCACAACAAACTCAAAAAAGTCCCTTTTTTCTGCTTCCTTCAGACAAACAATGAATAGCCCCACGACCTTCATGTTTTGCAGACAGATGGAGGAGGCCAGCTGGTTTAAGAAAGCTTTAAGACAGCTGAACTGCCCATGGAGCAGATTACAATCTTTATCCTAAAGCATTTTTAGGCTGAGAAAGACTTCAATCAGCTTTCACTTGGGCCCTCTTAAGACTCTGTTCACCCTGCATAGACTCTCCTGCCGTACCAGTGCCGACTCACTGTACATGCAATACAGCAGAAGGAATTTTCCAGCTGGCAAAGTTGTCTCTTTTCCACCCAACCTGCTGGCTCTGCCCTGCAGACGTGGCACTTTTCACGTGCCGAGCCAGCACACCCACATCAGCAAAACTACCAAATGCAGAATGGGACCAGGGCAGTACAATTCAGACACAGGTTCTGCTCCCAGTCTGGCAGTGAGTCAGTGCTGGTTTCTCAAACCAGCAAATCCCAGGGAAGAGAGTCTGCTTTTCACACCATCTACCCATTCCTGGAGTCCGATGGTCAGGAGGACCTCGGCCAACAACCCTCTACTTGGGCCTGCAGGGGCAAAGAAGCTCTCAGGGATGCAGTTATGTGACATTCAGAGGATAGGAGACTTCTCCTCCCTGTACAGCCCACATCATGGGCACCTACATCAACTTCTGAGAGTGCCTCTCAGCCTTTCCCACACCAGGTTAAGACACCTTGGCACAGGGGAACTCAGAGAACAAAGCAAAAAAAGCAGTAATACCAAGGAGGAAAAAAAATTCAACCCTTCTCCCTTCCCCAACCCATCACATCACCAGCATTCCTGAGTTCAAAGTCAAAAGGCAGCCTTCACCAAGAGCCTCTGCAAAAAAGCTTCCAGTTCAGTCAGCTGCAGGAACGTCACTTCACTAGTCAGTTAATATGCTGCCCTCCAGAAAAGTTTTCATCATTTCAGGTAACCAGAGAAAAACAACGTCAGTTCAGATCATTTCTCAAGACCCCCGGACTGTGGCAGGTCTGGTCTGAGCAGACAGCTTTTGCTGTGCTCTGTGGCACCTACGAATGCTGGTGAGAAAGGAGGGGGGGAGTCAACTCAAAAAGAAGAGCGGATACACTGTCAAACTGCAGAGACCGTTCTTGAAAACAGCACCTACAGCCAAGTAAGCAGTGCTATCCCCTGAATTAGCCACCACTTTTTTGTTCCAAGGAGCTTTCCATCTGTCAAGATAAGCTGTGTCATTATTACCAACTTCTTTCATAAAGGCTTTGCATGCAACAGGCAAACTGAAATACTTCTTGTGAAGACAAAGACAATCTTCAAGACGCAAACTCTAAACAGAACGGAGAAGATACTGAACCAAACCCAGGCAGAACTAAGGTGTCCAGTGACTTGCACCAGAAGACAGCAAAAGCAGAGACCTTGTTTCAAATAAGCAAGCAGGGAGACCATTAGCACGAGCAGCGCATCCTCGGAGCTGTACTTACGGGAGGTGATGCCAGGTGGGAAGTAGAAGAGCTGCTGGAGGAACTACCAGAGCCTGAACTGGGGTAAGAAGGCATTGGCACGGAAGCAGCTAAAAACATTAAAAGAGAAAAACAAAAGAAGTTGTCAAACTAAGATCAATCAAGAATAAAAAGTCTTCCTAATCTTTTCCCACCAGGTTTATCTCATGTATCGTCATGTATCAGATGTGACCAATTAAAGAAGAACAAAAGAAAAATTAGCATTCTGTTCAGTTACGTGACTCACATCCATCCACTCCTCCGCGTGCTATTTCACAATTTTAACTCATGGGGTGGAAGGTCTCAGAACATCTGCCCAAGGTCAGACGTCCACTCAACAGCTGACCTACACAGATTGTGTCTGCCCTAAAGAGCCTCCAAAGCATCTTTGCAAATGAAGGGAAGGATAAACAGGAGAGTGGCCGGAGTTACTCATGGCAGAGGCGAGAAGCTAGATCATACCCCAACAGTTTCTTCTTCATCACACCTTGTGGTTTAACAGGCTTACATCAACCGCTGGGAGGTCTGTGCACATGCCTGCTCAAGCCCTGTGTGCTTGCTGCCCCAACACTCACTTGGGCATCTCAGGCCACATGCTATAAAAAAAAAAATCAACCCACCGCGTGAAACACTCCACAAGGAAATAGTTCATTGCTTCCTATAACTCAACACGTTCTCCCTCAGTCACTTACGCAAGTTAAAGAGGTTTTGCTTATTTAATCTCTTTGTACAGGAATTGTTCCACAGCACAGGCTATTCTCGCATCCCTTCCTTTTACGCTTTATTGTTCGATAGCAGAACTGCCCGTTTTATTCATTTCATTGTTGAACTGGCTTTTGTAACTCCCACAGAAGCACAAAGCTCACGCTGAAAGGACTAGTCAGCATTGACCTTCAGGCAGAAGAGATGATTAAGGCATCACAGGAGAAAAGAATATTTAACTCCAACAACTTAATGCAAGTGAGGCTCAGTAAATAACTTCGGAGAGCTTAGCTCAGCCGAGGAGGGAGACAAGTCAAAGGTAACACTGGCTCTTCAAAGGGCTTTGAAGTACTTAGTGGTTCAGATTCCCCAGTCCACCCGCACAAGACCAAACAGTGCAGAAGTTGCAGGAGAGTCCCAACACCCCCACTTCAAGGCAGCCTGCAGTCAGATTTTACTCTGCAACCATTGCGGTATTTGAATGACTTACGACGGAGATCAGAGGTGATGCTTAAGGGAGGAGAACACTTTGCTTCTCTGCCACTGTGCTGGCAGAGAATTAGCACCTTGTGTCAGATTTCTACCTTTACTGGATCTGTGCTAATGAGTCCATGCTTAGTACAAGGAAGGTTCATAGCACCTAGAAGAAGAACGCTTATGTTTGAAGCAAAACTACCTCTGTCATTAATCACATTAGACACCACAAAGAACTCACTCTATTCAATCGCCTAGAAGAATAAAAGTACATTTCTCTGCAATTAACTGTTGAAACAGTGCTCAAACGATAAAAGAATGGGAAAATGTGACTTTTAATAAGAGGCCTTAAGAAGTCTTTCCATGTAGCCTATCAAAGAAGGTTAAAGGACGACCGGACCAGTGTCTCCCAGCACAGAGAACAATCACTTAGACGCTGAATTCCTCAGTCTGACAGTGATGTAACAAGATCCAACAGCAGGAAAATGAAGCCAAAGAAATGTAGAATTAAAATATATATTTCAACATAAGTAATCAAGCACTGTAACAGTTTAACCAGGGTCACGGTGCTCTCTTCCACCCTTTGCTAATATCAACAAAACCCGC
The DNA here is from genome assembly GCA_013400135.1 of Rhinoptilus africanus. NCBI lineage: Eukaryota > Metazoa > Chordata > Aves > Charadriiformes > Glareolidae > Rhinoptilus > Rhinoptilus africanus. Next base: position 113,221 of record VXBO01007146.1, read on the forward strand.
ATGTTTTTCTGGAGAGGTGAAGTTACACTGCAAACAGAGACTGGGGGGCTCGTGTGGGAAATTGGGGGACGGCTGCGTGGGGACGGCGCAGTGGCACACACCGGTGCCTTCCCCTCTGGTGCTGGGCCATGCCGGCAGCGGTCACTCTGCTAACATTCGGAGGGTTAGGTCCATAATGAAATAAATCTTTCCAGAGCTTTGCAAGAGGCTACTTTTTAGCCTCTGCACCTATTCTACCCTTGATTTTGTGCCCTCCGTGGACAGTGTTGTTAAAAGGCACTGCCCCCTCTCTGGGAAAGGAACAGGGACACGGCCCCCTGCAGATGGGTGTTCTGGGAGGTGGGTCAGGGCACAGAGAGCTCAACCACCTGCACTTCAGGAGCTCTTCCAGCAGCACTGCTTCCCGCTTCCCACACTTGGGAACACACACAGCGGTCAGAGAATTTGCCTGTCAAACGGAGAGCTCTGCCCTGCCTATGCCGCACGGCTTCCGAGCCATCCCTGCCACCTTCCCTGGATATTTCATACCAGAAATCTGAGAGCAGAGGGGAAAAAATGTCTCCCCACTTTTATCCTGTTAACTGTTACAGAACGATTTACCCTTATGCAGACAGACCTTCCTATTACAGAAAAGTGCTTTTAAGAAAAGGTAATTGATTTCTGAACTGTATCCACACGCGCCTGCTGCAAGACTGGCATCGCTGTTCATTTTTGCTGGAATTAGTATTTTTGTTAAGAGTCATTTCAGTTCTCTCTCAAGGTCCCCTCCACTCTATTTTGGTTCTGTGTTTATTATTGATTTAAACCTGGCTGGAATTAAGACTTTTCTATTTTTGTCTATTTGCTTTGAATGGCTTTCTATTAACCTAGAAAGGAAGATGAGCAAGCGAACTCTGCCACTATCACTGAAATTCATGTTTAAAATGTCTGCACGACGCACACCATTAGATACAGCCGCTATTAATCAAGTTCTAATTTAAAACCCTGCAGATTCCCAAAATTCACACTGTAATGCTGTGAGGTCCAACTCAAAAGGTCCTGATGCTAAAAGCGGACTTTCATGCAACGAGGTTTGGCTCTGACAAACCCTCTCTGACCACCACATCCCTGTTGGTGCATTTTTCAGCGTCAGCCACGTAGGACAGCTTGAAAGCAAGACACTCGCTTCCATCCCCTCCACACGCCCAGGCACTCCCAGTTTAAAATTAAAAAGGGTACAAGCGCTTGGCTCATCATGTTTTCAGCTCAAGTCTGAATGCAGGGAATGTTAACGTGGATTGTAGGCCCCCACCCAAATCCAGAAATTGCTGGATTGTATTCTGGATTGTAATTGTAATGTAAATAAGTCTGTTTTCATAATTGTCCTCTCCAACTTGTTCCAGCAGCAAAACAGCCATCCTGTACGTTGTGTAACCAATGGCCAACTGGTTTCAAAATGGGAGAGCTGGGAGCCGTAAAGGCAAACCTGTGTTCCAGCCATGGATCCCGCTACCAGATCCTACATCTGCAAAAATCACTTTAAAAATTGTCCTACCAGGGGGCTCGGTTGCACTAAAAATATCCCAGCCTCAAGCTTTTATATAAAGCTTTATTTGGAATATTTGGAAAATTTGAGTTTTACACACACTGGAGAGATGCATTTTTGTGATTATCTGGATTCAATTAAAACCAGTCATCAAAAAGTTACTTAATTGCTGTCTCTGACAAGGCAATTGTTTGAGTGCAAAAACTGAAAGGACTTGCCTAAAGAGTAACTCGCATTTTAGAGTTAAAAAATTTGCACCATTAAAGTCTTCTCTATGCAGAGGTCATGGTGATTTTTAGCTAGTTTTTACCCGACTATTTTAGGTACAGTAAGATTATAAAGATGGTAAAACTCAAGTTAAGCCTGACAGAGGCTCCACACTTCTGAACCACAACCACTCACGTTCCATGCTCTCTGAACTCAGAGCAAAGGAGGTACCAGCTTACAATTCATTAGAGGCAGGAGCAAAGAAAACCTCCGAAATGCTCTGCACGGGTACCAATTACAATGTGTTTACTGAGAGGAGACTTGCACAAGCGTCTAATTATGCCTTCTCATGCATTATTACTGTACCACGCTGCCCCGTACCATATGCTGATCAGACCTGGCTACAGACAGACGACATTCTGACTAGACACAGTATTTTAAAGACTTTATTAATAAATATTCTTTTTTTTTTTTACATATCTAAAGTACATGCTTAGTCACAGGTACATAACCCACAATATAAAGTATAAATAAGCAAACCAAAAAAGAAAGTACATGTTTTAGTGGAGAAAGCCCAAGGCCCTGAACCTGCTCTGGAGGCTGCAGCCTCTGCGGCACCCCCGGGATGGCAGCAGGCTCAGGAGGGACATGAGAACAACCATCCCCCCAGACCACACTGCAGAGGATGAGCTTGTCAGAAACGTTGCATTTAAACATTTTTGACTGAAATGTTGATTTTGCTGAAGTGTCTTGAAAAAACATGTAGATTTTTTTTAAACAAGGGGGACCATCCGCCTCAGCAACTTCTAAATTATCCACATTTGAGGATTCCCCAATTTCCTGGCATTCCAAAATAACATTATATTAAAAAAATTCTTTCCAATGCCATGATATGGTGTACCAACACATATCCATGCAGAATGCACAGCCGGCGGCTCTCACTCTGTTTGTAGTTGCTGTGTGAGCAGCTCCGTCCCAGCCTTCCCAGGGCTGAGGAGCCCGGGCCACGGGCACTGGTGGCAGCTCTCCCGTTCTGCCCTTCCCATCCCAGGGTGGATCTGCTGCAGGGGCACGGAGACCACCACGCTCTGCCCAGACTGCAAGGTGTTCTCAGACGGAAAGGAAGCATCCCACCTTACAATCGGTTTGAGACCTAAATGGAGGCAGGGTCACCTGCATCTGCAGTGCAGGTGCCTCTGAACGGAAGGTCCCTGAGCTTTGCTGAGGCCTCAGCATGTTCATCACACAACAGCTACTACTCCAAAACACAGATGCTGGTACCGATTACCCAACAAACTCTCCTAAAAGAAACTTGCACACTTAAATGTGAATGACTTAGTCCTGCTTCCACCCAAGTCGGTGGTAGACCAAATATCAGCTCCCACGGAGAACAAAAACACGAGGGCGCACTGTTCCTCCCCTCACTTCTCCACTGCAGACCTGAGGACTCTAATTCAGTCTGAGCATGACCATCACGATTCAGGTGCAGCCGCATCTCTTCTCGTCTTTGATACTGCCTACACTCACGATGCTGAACCACATGATGAGATGAAGTAGCATAATAAACTTTTGGACTCATCTTAGTTCCGCATGCAAAGCCAGGGGAGCCAGCCCCCGAGCAACTGCGACCTTGTTAAGTCATCTATTTCTGCTAAAACTGTGCAAACGTTAAGTACACTACACTGTAAGCAGCATTCCACACATCCCAGGCGAGTTTTTCTTACTGAGACCACCATAACTCACACCTTTGCTGACACACTGGCTCTTCTCTCATCTACTCAGAAATGAAAAGGACCACCATTCCCACATGCAGCCTTTCTCATCCAGACTCTTCACCGCGCTTCCCAGAGCCCTTCATCCACCATTGCCATCTGGCAGTAGCAGAGAGCTCCACAGCAAGACTAAGAACCACCTTCTCCACTAGCAGATTTCTGTGCACAACTTGAAGACCTCCAGCAACGGGGAGCTATTTCCCCCCTCATCTCTTCAAACCCAGTAGTGGTCTCACTTGCCTGGAGAGGACTCCAGGCTGTGGACACGGACCTGGAGGCACGGACCAGCAGGGCAGTAGAGAGGTCTGAAGTTTGTATAGTCTTTACCTGCCTGTAAAGGTGCTCTTTTTATTGGGCCTTGACCCCACACCATTAACTTTGGAGCAGCTGGGGGCAAAGGCTGAGCTACAGTCCCCTGCACATAATGGTGTCTCTTGTTCCTGCACAGCCGATGTGCAGAATTTGGGAACTGAGGCCAAGCCAGGAGAACCCTCTCCTGTTTGCAGGGAGTTCTCTGCTCCCCTGGCCAACGAAGCAACGGAACTGCCGGAGGTAAGAGATGAGCTGGTGGGCATGCAAGAACATCCCAAGAGAGTCTTCCTCTGCCCTCAGGGGGATCAGACTTTGAAGGGCTTTTCCCACATGGCAGTGGCACGGCAGGTGCTGAGAGCTGAGCTGGCTTAGGAGCAGTCCTACACAGGCAGAGTCCTTTCCTGTCCGCAGAGCAGTCCTGTTCTACAGGACCTGCCCCACATCTTGCTGGCGCAGACGGAGAGAGGGGTCTGGCTGGCTTGCACGCTCCCCTAAACCAGAAGCGTCTTTTCTTGCCCGGGGGACGGTCACCTAAGTACACAGTTAAAATCTGTATCAGGAACAACTTAGAAGTCCTGCTCTGGAACCAGGAAAGCAAGAGACTGTCAGGAGCGACATGGACATCAGACAAGGGGTTTCCACCCACAGCATTTCTCCGGGTTCAGAAAGCATTGGGCATGCTTCCTCCAAAACTTCCAGCTGCTGCATTGGGCACCCCAAATCAGTCACTGATGAAAATTCTTGGCTCTATCATTTACTCAGGAGATTAAGGCCCAGGAGTATCCTTCCAGAAGACAACCATACACAATTCCACTACATCAAGTCTCTTGGCCAGGACTATTATATCCCATACACTAGAAGCAATTCCGAATTGTTTTCCACTGAAAACAAACCTCTGAACCATAGAAAATGTAGTTGGAAATTTTCAAAAGAGGAAAGAAAACTTTCAATGGGAATCTGTCTTTGGTTTGGCCAGTTCTCATACAGCACCTCAATTTAATCCTTCTAAAACAAGATCTATCAAGCATTTGGAGGTAAATGCTGAAACAAGATTTGGTAACCAGGGCCTGCCATTTGGCACAGCCAACCTAAGGTACCACATGGCAAGCAGGGAGAAGTGTGCCAGTTGACACTGCTCAGAGTTCTCCCACAGATGTGGAAGAACAGCAAGATCATGCTGCATAATCCTGTTTTGCTACAAGCATTCCAACTGGCCAAGCACTTCATACAAAGCAGCTGAGTAAATTTCAAAGCTACCTTTACTTCTACTTTAGGTTTCTAAATAGCCCCCTAATCATCCCTTTGAAGACGGCTCAGCAAAATTTAATACATTTAGATGGCAAAATCTGGACATGACACAGGAACAAACACTGAATCCCTGACTAAATAACTAAGAAATCATAAAGCAGTCTTTTTCTTTACTTTTGAACTAGCAGCAAAGGAAGTCATGTCATGGTTCAAAATCAAGTGGTAATCAAAAATGCAACACTTACATTTTTTCATAGAGGCACTTGCATCCAAGAACGGGTGATGGAAAAATTCATCTAAAAAAAAAAATCAAAAACAATGACTCAGGGAAAGGAAATGACTGTAAAATGTTTACAAAGCAGTAAAAGCACAGCAAGTTACAGTATTTTACAGTGATTTTTCCATGTAATCCAGTCAGCCATGGAAACTGACTGACTGCGGTTGCATATTGTAGTGGTCAAGAATGCAGACTAGGGACTGGATGCAGGACCTACTCATAAAAAAAGGACGGGAAATTATTTGTATCCAGGGATTGCTATGTAAATATGGAAAAAAAGCCCTGGCTCCCCTGCTGCCAGCCATCTCTGCAAAATCAGCTTGGGGGGTCAGTGGCAGAGAAGGGAAATCAGCTGGGGCAGTTACAAGAATGAAGAAAGGGTGGGGTAAAAAAAAGAAAAAGAATCTTTGCCAAAAGCATGGCCAAAGGACATGAGGGTTTGTACCTTGGGACTCACCACCAGTACTAATGGATTTTCCTTCCCCACAGGGCATTAAAGAACTTAGAAAGGTTTTGCTGCAAGCTACAACCCAAAGCTGCCGGGGAGAATAGGCTAAATTAATTGTTACTGCTGCTCTCTCTTACAACAGCTCTCACGCTTGTAGGAATGGGAATCAGTTATCGAGGGCCAGATAGTGTGACGATGTCGAGACTTAGCATGGCCACGACTGTGCATGTGCTTCAAAAGCTCTTGCTGGCAAGAAGAGAGAAATCCTAGGGCACAAAGTATCACTAAAAGACAAAGTCCCTGGTTGATAAGGATGGCAAGTTACCCTAATTGTAGGGATCCAGGGGAGCTTTATTTATCACACTCATTCTACAGAAGAGGAATGATGGACAAAGAGACTTCTGCTGAGTGATCTTCCGTCACCACAGACACAAACACATCGTGCACTGAGGGCAGAAATGCATTTTCTGAAGAGCCACCACAGAACAACAGCCCAGAACCCCCTCCCTTTCACAGCACTCACGGCTGCTCTCTGCACTCATTACAGGAGGATATTCTACAGATTCAGGCCAAGAAGAGCTTCTCTCCTGGCTTGCTGGAGACCCTCTACATGTTTTCCTGTCCTCACAAGTAGCCACCCCTGCTCCATTCCTGATCCACTGCAGCTCTATGCCGAGCCCTCTCCTATCACAATCGGGAAGGCAGTCTTTCAGGAGCATTAGTCACGGATCAACACTGGTTATTTGGCTAACTGTAGGCTGTTCAACTTGTTTTCCCAGCATGGATTTCCTGTTGCAACACCCAAGGTTTACAAACTTCTGCTTTCAGTAAACAGCTCCTCTTTGGCCATTGAGCTCTCCAGAAAGTAGCAACTGGGGTTTTTATTTGTCTGCTTTTTAAACTTAAACAATCCCTCTCTCCCCAGCTCCTCCCTGCCACTGCCAGGCCAGGGTCCTGCAGCCAGAGCACACTGGTCTGGAGCTAAGCACAAGTGAGAAGTTTGATGAAGTGATGGAAATCTCTTGCAGGGAAAGCTGCAATCTCACAGATTAGATCTGCTGTGGATGGAGAACATCCCTGTCCTGCCAGGAGCTGCTCAGCTGCTGGGTTTTCCTACTTCTTCAGCCTGCTCCTCTACAGGGTACCATCCCTCATCTGAGCTGATTCAACTGAGGGGGTGGAAATGATGATTTCTCTCTTTTTCCCCCTCCCCCCTCCAAACTGCTTATTAGTTGTGCTTGCAAAGCAAAATTTAACAACCCTGCTTGTAATCATCAGCAGGAGACCAGCAACTTGAAACCCTCTTGGCTTTCCTCTAGATAATCTTGAGATTGCAAAGACCATCAGTTCCTGCTAGAAGCGCAATTGAGACACCCAGCAAGCAAAGGAAGTTTCAAACTTCTGTGTTGCTGTTCTGTGAATCGACTGAACTCTGGGGAGCTCCATGGAGGGCAACGCACACATCTCTGGGTAAACTCCAGAGGGCCTTAGGGAACACGGAACAGCAGGACACCCAGGAATCATCCCTGACCCAGCATCATGCACGAATCTTCACCTTACAGAGTGCAGGAGGGTAAAGGAACAGTGAACGAAGGAACCATCAGGCAAAGTAGACCTTTTATAAACAGCGTAGGTGAAGAGAGCAGCTTGCAGTTAGTTTGCCAGTAGCAGGACAAAGCACCTGTCTACCAGGAGCCGTCTAAGAGAAGGGAGAGATCTGCTTCAGACGGGATCTGGAGCTGTGGGACATCAGCAGTTTGTGCACAGCTGGCCACAGACAGCTGCTGAAAAGATGACAGTAGTTGGGCATAGGGAAGTGCTCTAATTTAAGAATTGCTACTATTTTGGCAAGGGGCATCATCTGGAGGTCTCCTGAGCTGACATTCTTAAGAAAAGGAATAAGGGTCCATTCAGTAGGTGTAGGTCAGAGCATTTCCAAGCCCTCAGGAACACAGAGGAGCTGAAGACCTGCACCAGCAGACAGCAGGGAAGAGAAACTGTTGTGTCACAAGCAGGGAGGAAGCTCAGGTGCTTCAGCAGGTTTGTAACGAGGCAGAGGAGAGCAGGCAGAGGTGGATGAGACCAAGAACGCAGCTGGATGCTGAAGCAGTGCTGTATTGGTCTAAACAAATCATGCCCCTGGTGCTTGCTTTCTTCTCAACCAACAGGAGATACTGTAATACGACATGGGATGCCAGAAAACCACTGAGATCTGCCTTCTATAAAGCACAAGGAACATCTCAAATACAAGCTTCTGTTCAGAATATATTCACAAACCCTCCCTGAGAAACAATTACATCTTAGGAGAATGTGCCAGTTTGTAGAGAAAAGGATCCCACATGTGATTAAGAGCAGGCAAAAATCTCAGTGCAGCAAGATGTGCTGTCACCGCTGTCCTGAGTGAAATCAAAGTATATTATCCCAGATCTCCCAGTGTCAAACACTGACTCATGCAGTCTCCTCCCCAAGAGGTACAAAAAGGGCTTACAGGGGGGTTACAAAGGTTTACCAGACTCAATTTCTGACAGCAGGGAAACAGGAACCTCAAAGACATTTTCTTTTGAAATGCCCAGCAACGTGACAGAAGGGGTGGAGATCCACAGGCCAGAGTGAAGCTCTGCAGGGAAGAATACTGAGAGGTGCTTATGTCCAAGGCAGTCTGTCAGTGGCTTCAACAACTCCCTTTTCAAAAGGCTTGTTCTCTCACTTCTGCACCCTAGTCCTTTACATTCAGCACTGGATAATTATGATTAGCCCCGGTTAATCCATATGCTTGCTTCACCCAGGTGTCACTGCCCCCAGAAAGGCTTTCCCAGGATCTCTAATCCAAAAGAATAATAGAGGCTGCAAAACAATTTCTCTTCATTAACTAGCACATGCTACCCATCGGGAAACAATCCACCCAAGCAGATAAGCAACAAAAATCCAACAGAAAACCAACCCCCAAAAGACAGAAATATTAAACCCTTTTACCCCAAGCCTGACTAAAAACCAACATCCTGAAAACACCCAGCAGCACACTATTTTCAGGTCAAAAAGGTAACATCTGTGCAAAAAGCAGAAAGCTCTGTGGGTTGCTGTGTTATTAACACAAACGCGTGGGCTTTGGCCCCACAGCTTTCTTTCAGGAAACCCACCTGAACAGGCTTGCCCAGCACCAAGCCTTATTCAGTCGCAGAGCCTGAGGGGCAAACTTAACCTTTCCACCAGCAGCACTGGCCCATGGAAGCAAAGCTGCTCCCTGCCGTTCTCCTCTGCACTCAGAGGAGACACACCACCTGGACCATCTTCCTTGGTGTGAAAGAGCATTCACATCCTGATTTTCACCTGAGACAGGTCTAGCCTATCTTTGCCCAAGAGGAAGGGGAAGGTGAAGGGGAGACTCAAGACCAGAGTTGCCTTTAGGTGACCTGGTCCTTCCAAGGGTTCTAGGAAAGGTTCCATCTCTGCCTGCTTTCCTCTAAGGCAAGGCTTCGCTAGAGGTTCTTCAGACCTTTTGGCTCAGCTATACTCATCTGGAAGAGGCTGCCAAACCCAGAACTGCCTGGCACATAATGATTGTTCTCAATTTAGAAGGAATTAAGACGTTAAAAGAAAAAAAAAAAGAATAAAGGAAATCTTCTTGCCAGCCAAGTCAGAAGACTGAGACGCAGGTCTACAGGGAAAGCCAAGTGACTGCCAGCTTGAGCCCTGATGAGAACAAAGGCATCCTTCCCTGAAACCTGGAGAAGGAGTGAAGGATCTGCAAGCAGCAACAATATCCTGGCTTGGATCACTGCAGGCCCTGAGAAAGGGAGGGGATTGACCGAATTGTTCATTAAATGGGTGCAGCTTGCAGCTTCGGGAAGGAACTATGACAGAGAAAGGACCTGGATGCACAAGATACATGTTTCAGGTGGTAGCATACCTAACACAACAGAAGTTCAGAGAGATTATAAAAGCAGAAGCCAGCAGGGGGAACGCAGCTAAGAAACATTTGCTGAAGGTATGCCAAATCTCTGGGTTTGCAAAACTGTACTGGAAACAGCACATATATTAAAAGCCTCAAGATTATGCAATCTTCCAGACACAGGTGAAACCCGGGTGTTTGGAGGCTTCTCCTAGCACCAGCCAAAAGCATGGAGGTTTGTGCCATGGCATCGCACAAAAGATGACACAGAGGGGCAGCAGAACTAAAACAGGAAGGAGGTCTTACCAAAGTCCATGCGGTCCTTATGATTACGCTGCAAAAGGCCCAGCAGCAGCTGCCTCAGGTGGCTGGATGTCTCCCTGGGGATGCTAGGATTGAAAACAAAAGCAAAATAAGAGAGACTTGCAGTCTATTTAAACTGCTTTTACATATTCAGGAAGGCAACCTGCAAATGCAAACTCACTTTGTGCCTGCTGGGCTAGGGACGTAAGGCTGGAGAGAGGCTGAACAGGAGCATCTCTATTTGCATCTCTGGTTAGCTTTTGCTCCCCATTGTCACTGTTAAGGCTACAGCTAATCCAGCTTTAGTGGCCTCTCCCACGAGCAGCCACAGATCCTTCCACAGTGGTGCCAATATCATCCCTCTGGTTCTCAGCTAAGTCCATTCAACATACAATATTTTGCACATGACAAACAAAATCTCTTCTACTTGCTCTACTGGGAACGAGGAGATCATTAAAATGAAGCAGTTACCAAGGGGAAGCTTCCAATTAAGACATTGGTGGTGAAGTGTACCATTAGTTACTACTGTGTTATTAAGGCATTTCTTTTTCAATGCAGTTTACATAAGACTAGCAAGCGACCTTTGTCTGTTTGCTTCCTTCATATACAGCATTTATTAATCAAAGGCAACTAAGATATGAACAACTGCCACCCAAGCAAGCTAAAATTAGTGCAGCCGTTACCCCAACTTTTCCAGTACAGCAAGGAATAAACCACTCTTTTCAGTGGCCACTGCAGCACAAACAGGAGTAGGTGGTAAATCATCGCGCTCTCCCTCACCCCACAGGCAGAGGAGGGAGAGGCCAGGGCAGCTCCTCACAAGTCCAGCAGATCGCGAGAGGCAGGGAATAGATGAATGGATTAAGGCAGGGAAAGCAGAGTTCAGCTACTGCGTAAGTGGATTCAGCTTGCCTGACTTTCCTCCATACCCAGAAGCCCCGTTCAGAGCCGCAGCAGCCAGGCCCTGTCTGCAGGCAGAGCACAGCTCTCCCAAATCAAACGTAGGTGGCTCCTGCTCCTTTCAGTCTTGACTCAGTTTGTCAGGGCCATGGCCAGCATGGTCCCCAGGCTCTGCCAGGCTTTCCCCTCTCCCCATGCTCAGGTCAGCCGAGGTAATGGCATGTGTGCTCAGCACAGAGATTTAACTGCGCGGAGCCCGAGCCTGCTGGGCAGCACGTGGCTCGCTCGGGCAGGGCTCCGTGGCTGGGCTGGCATCACTCACTGCCCTGCAGCCAAGCCCCACTGACGCTGGGAGAAACAGTCCTTCCCGCACTGTTTCCACCACCTCCACCCCTGACACAGACAGGGAAAAGGAAAAAGAAAAAGAAAAAAAGAAAAGAAGCTGGGACAAAAATACTGGGAGGAAAAAGAGGTGCTAGCTAGCACTAACAGACCCCTGTTCAGTGAAACTAGAGATGTGAGGCAAGGTGTGTATTTATAGGTTTCAGTAGTACCCAGTTATTTTTCAGTGAAGCCCTAGGCCTTCCTGGTGCGGGAATCTGAGCCCAGCAATTCCTAGAACAGAGAATGATGGCAAGCATCCCTCATCCTTGTTTGAATTGGTGGAGTTGCTTTTCCCCCCCTGACACTAGAACTGTTTCATGCACCTTCCTGGGCCAAGAGAGGAAGAGGCCACCAGGACTCCAGAAGCGATGCAGTTAAACCGAGACTCAGTTTGAGCCAAGAAAAAACACCCTCTCCTTGAAAAAGGTGGGCCTTCAAAGTACACTGCGTAATGGAATAATCCACGATACCACTGCTAGCAGAGTCTCCTGAAAAATACATTACTGCTGGAGACCTCCAGTCCTCCAGTGTTATCGTCATAATTTATTTATCCATGACATGTAAAGCTCTCATCCAAAATGAGTCCGTTTCCCAGTAATGACTTTAGCTTTCGTGTTTTAAAGACAAGAAACAGGAAGGTCAAGTAGTAGACTTCAGATGTCACAACACAGACTGAAGACGGTGCAGATTAACAGCCTGTTTGCCTCCTCTTACCTCTCATGTCTATAACATCAAGCTTTGCTACGCTACAGTATTATTTTCCAAGGCCAACTTTTTAAATATAAGCAACAGAACTGCCTCCCTCCCCCCACCATGTAGAATATACTTTGCCTTGCAAATCCGCGCTGTTAAATGTTAGTTATTTAGATCAGCGCTATTAAAATTGCGAGGCCTTTGGGCTTGCTCCTGCTGATATGGGCTCCTCCCCTCAGAACGGCGTTTCACCTGCCAGCAGGAGCACTTCAGGAGATTTTCTTCCCCACCCCATTCCCAAGCCAAAACACAGCACTTTCCGTGGCGATGCCCGGGAGGTGCTGCCAGCCTGCCGAGCCCCAAGGAGAACGAAACCAAATCCTGGCACTGCCGCAGTCCGAGGAGGAGGTCTCTGGAGCGGTTTTGTCTTTCATCCTGTGTTGGCAGGGCTGGCAGAGGCAGTTTATTCATGTTTACTCAGGAAATAGCACAGATTTCAGCTCACGTTAAAGAGACAAGCTGACTTTGGAAAGCAGGGAACCGGCGTTTACACAAAGGCTGCTTCGGATCAGACTTCTACAGTGAACAAAAACCAATGGGCTGCTTCTAAATTTTGGAGGAATTTGGTAGTTCAAAAGCAGAGATGAGTGAAAATGGTAAATGCACAGCACGTACCAAGAACTCCCAGCAAAGGAGAAGGGCTAATCCCTGCAAGAAAAGACATGCTCTCCTCTTACAGCCGAGTTTCGTTTCTCCCCTTGCCTGCCTCCTACTGCAGGCACCACAAGCCAAAGCAGCAGCAGGGAAGCGTGATCAACACAAGGAAGCTTATTAATTGTAGGGATTAATTTCTCTCTCAGTAAGAGGGACTACCACAAAGGAGAGCAGCCATGCTTTAGGCTGTGTAGGTCAAACAGAAGCTCTACACTCTGCTCATATAGACTATTTGGCTCCAGCTATGTGGCAGTGGTTTTGCTTTGAATTGTTCTGTTTGGGTGTTTTACTCCATCATTTACTCATGGTTTCATCCAAAAGAGCATGCAGCTGCCCCACATTTAATCCTGGTAGAAATTTGCCCCTTCTCCCCAAATCAAAAGAGGAAGTGCTTGAAGGGAAATTAAATGCATAGTGCAAGTCATTGATAAGAGCTCTACCTTCTTAACAGTTCCTTCTCCTATCTCTTGGAGTTGTCTAAACCACTAAGGGAGGAAAAAAAAAGAATCCACACACAGCAACTCAATGAACTTCCTGCGTATGTGGCTGCATTAGCAGCTCTGCCAAATGGAAAATAACTTTCTGGTTAAAAAATATCTTCCAATTTTTTTTATGTATATACTTGGAACTTCACTCGTGTCTCTATACCAGGCTGAGGTTTTAGAGCAGGCATGAGGTTCTGCTTGAAGAGCTCAGAGATCAAAAGGAAAGACACAGCAACACAACTAAAATACACTGACAAATCACAGCGCTGAGCGGCAGCTAGATGCTTCACTAGGTAACATACACCCCCGGTGGGACGAAAGCAGTTATCTTCCCCTTGGAAACTGCAGTAGTGTCCATTTCCATCGAGGTTATAATATTTCCTGCTATTAGCAGGATGGACACAAGCAGTTGCTGTCCTGACACGTGAGAAATGGGAATGTGATCTGCAGTCAGGTATGGCAGGTTACAGGAGAGACTGCAGTTTGGCTGCTCGCATGATTCCAGAATTGCCATGACTTCTTCCCAATGCGCCCAGCCCCAGGGAAGCTGCATGTGGGACAGGACCCCTATCTGGCTCAAAATCATTAGTGATCCTGAATTTTTGCAACATAGAAGCGAAGTAGTATCTGTGGAAAGAGAGACCAACCCTGGCAATCCGCTGCTGTCTGACTTTCTCTTGGCCACATCGCTGCTGGTTTAAGGAATAGGGGAAGGCAGGTGGCCAAATATGTTATAGTCACCTCCCTGGGTGACAAGCCAGGAGCATGCGAGGACAGGTGTAAATACAGAGTAAACAAGCGCATACAAATGGCAGCACTGGAAAAATGCTTACTTCGGCATCAGCATCTTGTTTTTCTCATAGAAGAGACGAAGATCCTGTGGGCTGCTGGCCTGTAGAGAAAGAAAACCAGTGCATGAAGCAGTGGACAATGAAGGAAAGGGATTAGCATTTCTATTTCAGTGTTACTCTGAAGAGCAGAGAGGCACTTTTCAACTGCTGAACCAGCACAGACCATGAGAACCTGCAGCTTGTTTTAGACTGAAAGGCCAGCACTGTGGCAGAGCGAAAATACAGTATTGGAGCCCGCTGTCTTTTTGTCCCTGACCTGGTTCTGTCCTACTCCCCCCTTCCGAGGGCTGGGCTTCATTGCAGTGGGCTCTGATGCTCAGGTCTGAGCTGGCCTAATAGCCTCACCCAGGAGACTAAATAATTGCAGACGTGCGGAGTCCCAAATGATGCATGGCAGCTCCCGCTGAGAACAGGGATTAGTGCTGCAGGGCATTTAGAAAAGGGGCAGAGAGCCTGCTGATGGGCAAGGGATCTGTGAGGAGACCAGGAATATGGGGAAACAGTGACCGAATTAGGATTTGCTACTTTAATTCCAGGAAGCCAGAAGGGCTCAAGCCACAGCTCCTATTTGTGCAGTAATATACACAACTGCTGGGGATGTTGACGACAAGATCCCAAATTCTGAGAGATGGGATTAAAAAAAAACCAAAACCCAAAAACCCGACTAGGCACAACAAGAGGTTTACAGCTGAGGTTAAAAATAAATTCTCCAGTATAGAAGTGCAGACACATAAAAATCTCCTAACGTCATTTCTCCATTTGTTTTTATGCAATGAATAATACAGGCCAGTAAATTAACCCTGGTGTCTCAAGCTTTTCTGCTCAGGCAAAGTCCCTTTAATAAAGGCAAAGCAGGCTGGCTGGCGTGACACAGACATGAAGGCACATATAAACAGGGAAGGAAGATCAGAGAGATTCATCTGCAATCAATTATTGGTGCAGCAGAGTGTGTAGGAAAGTGCGAATGAGGAGGCAACAGGCAGCTCTCCTGATGTTCAGGGCAGGCTCAAAAAACCCTCGAGCCTTCCACCTACTTCCATTTCTAAATTAGAAGCATTTAAGGTCAATTAAGATGCTTAAAATGGCAAATCAGACAAGCCAATCTGCAGATGGCCATCAAAATACCACTAACACAGCACGGCTGGAAAAGCAGACACAAGATCCTGTTTCAACATCACCTACTCCCTCTGGCTGAAGATGAAAATTAAGGATAACTGTGACAGCTCAGTACAAAACCTCAAAAGAAACCAAAGGGAGAGTCTCAAAAGCTACTAATATCAATAGACTCATATAATACTGACCAGGACAGGATCTTGCATAGTCTTAGCAACCCAAGCTTCGCAGCTCTCCTATTAATTTGTACCAATAAGAGCTACTGCATTCCTAAAAGAAGAAATTAAGAAAGATTTCCTGGTTCTCCTTTCTGCAATAGTGTATCCTTTGCTGTTAACAGACACAGCAGGGACCCAAACAGGGGGTGCAAAACCACTTTCTTCACAAACCATTAAAATGAACGTTATTCAGCAAAGCACCTTGTTACATGGATGCCAAACTGCATCAAAATTTCCAATCGCTGCCACTCAATTTGATTTGTTTCAGCAAAACTCCATTTGACACCCTTCTCCTTGCAGACCTTGCCCTGCAATTAGATCCTTTATATTTGGCAAACTTTAAGGAGGCAAGAGTACGGGCTGCACCAAGTGGCTTGGCCCCAGCGCTCCGCGTGATGAGAAATACGCCTGACAGACCTAAGGTACAAGGAGGAACAGAACTCCACCTCGGGGAAGCGAAGTGCTTGCTCACATCAGAGAGATACAATCCTTGACTGTTTGCTCTGTTCATTTCCTGTCGCAACAACTCAATTGTTTCACAAATACAATGAAGCTCTGATCTATTTCAAACACTGTTTTGTCAGAAATTTTCCTGGCAATAAAGACAGAGCATATTAAAAGCAGCATACATGCAAAGCCTAGTTCATTAGAGAGGGTTTCTAAGCACCAGCTCTGACAGAAACAAAATCCTCCACAAAGTTCCCCTCCTCTTTGTACAAATTAAAGAGATAAGCCTGTTGGGATGCTGTTTCTCCACATTCTGCTGTCTCAGTACAATTCCAACTTGTTCTGCAAAGATGGCATCCAGGGTGTCGGGCTCCTGCCCCCCCAGAGCACTCTTCCTCGCTAGGGCTGTCCCCAGGAGCCCACAATTCAAGGCTGGTCTCTGACATAGGTAGCTGCCTGCTGGGGAATAGAGTCATTTTAATGAGTGCCCAGCACAGACAACTGTGGATCACCATTAATTTGGTAATAACAACTGCATCTCCACATAACTTTGTTATTAATTGACTGGGTCACATAGTTCTGATCCCAGTAGCAGGCTCCCAGTAACATTCCCACTGCTCTCCTGCTGTTAGCATCCACTTCATAAAGCACTGGTACCTTCGGCCACTTTGCTCACCTCTTCTTTCTATAAACAGTGCTTCTCTGAGAGACACGGTGAAAAAAAATTAATGCAGAAGTGCTTGTAAGACACTAAAAATGCCATATTAATTCCTTCTTCTACAAAGCTAAGGATTTAATCTGAAATCCACCTTCCATGCAGATATACTCTACCCAAGAAAAACACAGAAAGCACACTTTAGGCACCTAACAACTGGACCATACAAGGTGCGCAGAGCCAGCTGGTACCTGTAAGGCAGCATCCGTCTGTCAAAGAGGGATGCAGGATGGGCAGCTCAGTTTTCCCCAAGAACAGGAGATGAACCAGGAGGCCAATTCACGCCCTTGTTCCCCCTCTCATGTTACTGTGGAGCAGCTGCATTAGTGTATCTGGCTCTGTTCTTGTCTGTCCTTTCTATATATAAAGACAATCGGACAAATTCAATCCTGCCACTCTTAACTTTGTCCTCAGCAGCAGTGGAAACATGTTGAGCCAACAAAGGCATCCAGCGTAACCCTGCCAAATCCCACTCAGTGCTGGCTGCCTGCGAGCGAACTGCACGTGAAAAGCACGCAGGGTGGTGTTTCCAACAGCACTCAGCACTGGATTTGTTGCGCTTGGGCAAAGGCTGGATGCAAAAGCCCAGCATTCAGTCACAAGAGCTCCAGAGATATTCACACCCCCAGCAAACAGCACCGGCTAGTCAACACTTCACAGCAGGGGTACGCTATCTGCTCTTTTCTTTGTATCCTTTCCTTTGGGATTCCTGGGGATTTGGAGGCGCAGAAAGGGGATTCAGCTATGTTAGAAAGAAAAAATAAACACGTAATGATGTTTCTAGCTCAGTAGTTCTAGGGAAAAGCTCAAAAATCTGCTGCAAATACCTCTTGCTCATGCAGTCTTACAGTTGATATTTTAAGACTCCCACAACTAAGTGCCTGGCATTCAGGGGATCCTGAGAGCACAACAATCAGAAAAAAACCATGCCAATCCACAAACCTTTTTCTCCAAACAGATGAGGATCAGGCCCGCAAACACTGGGCCAAAAGCCAATGGCTCACTGTCTACAGCAACAAGTCAATCACTTCTCCCAGCTTCAGCAGAGTAACCTGCCCCCACCAGGAGTACCTGTCCCCATTGACACAGGACATCTCCAGAGGAACAGCTTTGGGCACACAAGAGCAGCCGGTCTAATAAATAAACCAGGAGTTCAAATTCTGGGTATAAAATCCTCCCTTTCCTCGTCTTCCTCAAGGCCCATTTCACAGCATAGCAGTTGTTGTAAGCGATACATAATCCTAGTGCTTATGCAGGCAGAATTAACCCAGAAATAAAGCAGTGGACTTGGTACACCAGGCTTTGAAATTAATTTTTCCACCTAGCAGCTAGCTGGGATGAGAACACAGGTTAACCCCTTCAGAGCTGCCGGACCAGGCAGCAAAACTCGCATTACGTCTTGCGCCACTGCCCAGCTCCCGGCTCCCTCTCCCACTGACACAGCTCACCACGTCCACAGAGCAGCTCGGAGAAGATTCACACAAGAGCTCAGACAGCAACCAAGTTTCGTGGTCCTTGGCAGGATCTGATGTCCAAATGGATGTGTGCCACTGCCAGAGACAGCTGTGACACGAAGAGCATCTGCTTGGCCGTGCACCTACTTGACATGAATTGACCAGTTTTTAAAGGGGTCACAAAACAAACCAATCCCACACACACCCAGAAAAAAGAAAAAGATAAGACCGAGGTCCTTAACCATATTTAAAACATCATCTGACAAGGACCAGATTGTTTTTCAATGTCTTTTAGACCTTGTGTAAATCTGTCTCGTTTTGCTTCTGGTTGTCACTTGTCTACAGCCTACATCACCTCATGGTGGGCACCGGGTCCCCATCGCTTCAGCCCAGGAAAGGACAAGGGAAAATCATTACACTCTTGAGGCTTTTCTGAACACCAGTCAGCAAGACCAGTATAAACACTCTGTTCAAGTCCCATCCTCAGCAAAAGAAATGAAGAGATGCAAGTGCAGACTAGGCAAGGCAAATTAACAATTCCACATTAATACAGTGCTCAGCAAATCTGTTTATAGGGATTATGAATCCCATTAATCTCATCTCTATGACAGTCTCACTGTTTTGTTTATGGGCATGTTTAATACAAAAAGCTCCTTAAGACAGCTTCACCAGCCTTCCTACCAACTGTCCACATCCAAGCATCAGCAGCTTCTTGTCTGCGTGCAGTGAGGCAGGGAAGGGACAGGAATGGCTCTGGGAAGTTGCCTTGGGTGACCCAGCTATAGTTAATTTTAACCTTGAGACAGCTAGAAATCACATTCACACACATACACACATCTCTGCCTTGATTTACAAGCTCTTTCTGGATTGACAGCTGCCTCAGTCTTTCCACACATTTGGTCTTTTCTCCATCTAACCCAGTCCCCCAAAGACCTATTTTATTTTTAGGCAGCTCATTCCTCATCACTGCAGATAGCACTGGAGTCCTTCTGGTTTGCATCCCTGTGAAGGTGCCTAATTGTCTCTCGCAGCAAACAGCCAGAGCGCCCAAACGCAGCGTGTTTCACACCACCGTGGTCCAGATTCCCATGGGAATCTGAGCTAGACAGAGGTGAGGGGCTGGGAGGGAAGGCACGCTGAGGATTTAGCCTGAAGAGGTTCACATCAGAAATCCAGTTCCTGGCTGCCCTGTACAACTGGGTCTGCTGGTGGCACTATGTGGAATCAGCCTGTTATCCCTCCCAAAAGCATTTACTGCTATTCACAACCTTCCCACCACCTCTGTCCACCACCCTCTCCCCTCCTAAAAGCCCTGTAAACAATAGCTTCTGCCTGCTCAGTGACCATCAGCAAATTCTTACAACAGTCACGCCAAGACAGAAATAAAGCCGGTTAACCTTTAACTAGCTTTCCAACATCTGCCCTCGAAAGGCTTCTTTCACCTGAAACTCACAGCTAGGAGAAGGCAATTTGTGACACACGTGGTCAAAACAAATAGATGGTGCACAGAGAACCATCTGGGCTGAGCTCTCCCCTCTCCCTCATCAAACAAATCCACAGCTGCTACTGCAGTAACACAGGGGGCCTAGCATTCTGCTTCAAAATACAAACCCTGAAAGAGGAAAGGGTGTTGGGAAAAATGAAAATTGAGAAACAAATGACCCCTGTCCTCCACCCAACAGATGCTGGATGTATATGGGGAAGAGAGAAGTCATCCCATCAGGCAAGCACAAGACAAGGATCAGGACCTGCTGGGCAGGGATGGAAGTGTCCCTTCCTTGCCCACCACAAGGCAGGGTATCGCCATGCCTCAGGCAGGGGGACACGGGCACACGGGATTGCTGTCACCTCTGCATGAGCCTGAGGACACACGTATAGGCAGAGAGCTGATGGTTTCCTGATCACCTGCCCTTTCAAAACCACGGCTGGAGAGCTGAAGGAAGCTGACTGCCATTCAGTTTTATTTGCCCTAAAATGTCTTCTCTACAAGAACAAGTGTTTTCAGAGGAATATTTCTGTGACATGCTTCAACGACCAATGATAAAAGCCACCTAATTCTTTTCAAAGAAATCAGATCCCCCAAGGTATTGTGAGCTACTAAGCTAAGAATGATAAAGTCACCATGTTAAATGATAACTAAATCATTTGAACGAGTATAGTATCAAGGTGCCTTTAGAGACTAAAAGGCACCAAGTTACAAGACAGAACAAGTGCAAGGCTCTCCTGTGCATGCAGAGTCACAGCTTGCTTTCTCCACCCCCACGTTTTTTTATTAATGCATAAATATTTATTTTCTTTTATCCTAACAGTCAATTTTTCCCCTCTCAAAGATACCAACACTGACAACAAGTGGATGCAGCCAGTCAGGAGTTTCAGTGTACTCTGTAAGGGTGTTTATAAAAAAAGAAACATGCAAAGGAAATTAAGTCTTGCTCCAAATACAGAGCAAGCTGGTGGACAGAATATAAAGCACTGAAACAGAAGATTCTTACAGCAGCAGGGAAAAAATTACCCTGAAGGAGAAAAGTGTTCTTGGCTCTAGACAAAACCAAAACATACCATTAGTTTACTTCCGTATTTGCCCACTCCTTCCTGCCATACATTCAGAATTCACTTTATCCTTCCCAATGATGTAACTGCATAAACATTCAAGGTCTTGTGCGAAATTCTCTTCTCTAAAGAGCTGTGGAACTCAAGCTCAGAAAGTCCCGCAGTTCATAAAATTTGCCTTGTTACATGAGCATAGACTCCATCCCACCTCCAACTGACTTGTTTTGCTTGGGTTGTTTGCTTTTGGTTTTGAGTTTGTTTTTTTGTTAGGGAGTCAGGGTAAAGAGCTATCAGGACGTGAGAAAAGAGAGCCACAGTTCATGTTTGCCCTAACTGATCTAAGAAGCTGAAGAGCTGGCATCAGCTGAGACATCAGTATGTAAATTTGAGGTTTGGTCTTTTCCCATGGGTTAGAGACAAGCTCTACAGACCTCACACATTACAGAGGCAAAGAAGTATCGGCAGCTCAAACATTTCTCTGCTATGCTGTAAAACAGAAAGGAAAAAAAACCAACCCTGACAGCTACAGTACTTCAAAACAGTGGTTGCAAGGGAGAGTCTGCAGATTTCATTCAGCGTGGAAGAAGAGTAACACACCGAGTGGCACACTGATGATTTGGAACAAAATAAACCGCACCAAGTCAAAATGAATTCCATCTATATATAAGCTTAAAAACATGTGAAGTAATCCCGAAGCAATTCACATAAAGCCCTGATGAATTCTCCATAATTTGAAAATTTAAAGTCAGATAATACCTTTCACAAAAGGTACGCTCCGGCTCATCCAGAAATTATGGCATAAATTACAGGGTGGAGTTTTACTGGACTCTGTTATATTAGGAGGGGTTTGGACTTGATGAACATAAACATTTCAGACTGGAAGAGATTGCTGTGAGATGACAGATAAGATCTTTTTGATAAGATCCTACTTAACTGCTCTAAAAACAAAGTCAATTTAGCTTCAACACACCAGTTACCACCAAATCATCCCAAACATTAACTTGCAATTACAGTCTTCCTTATTGTCCTTCCATACCCAACAGAATTATAAATTATACACTGGGTACAGTTGTAAATAGAAATTGATTTTTTGAAGTGTAGGCCTGGAAGAAACCCACTGCTTTAACTGGTTCATGGTAATTTTCTGAAGAGATGACCCTTCCTAAGGATTTATATCCAGAAAATACATTTCACTGAGATACAGCCCAGAGAAGGAGAGTCATATTTAGTAATAAGTCCAGCATTACAACACATAAAGCACCACTTTGTCAAGGTGTTGGACAGTCAGACCTCCAGGAGGCTGAATCTATGGGAGTCAGTATTATAGATGACAGAAGCCTTACAGTAAGTGGATTAAAAGGAAAGGCCAAAAAAAGGCAAGAGAGTCAGAAACATTAGATCTAAGCTACTCACCTGAAAAGGAGCTTTTCCTGTCAAACACTGATAAATGATGGTTCCTATGCTCCAGAGGTCAGCTTTGGCATCGTAGTGTTGAGACATAATGACTTCTGGTGCCTTTTTGGGGAGAGAACAGAAATCTGTTTTGTAAAAAAGATGTAGCTTTGGGGGCTTTTTTGGCAGCTGCAGGAAAGAAACAGAAGTCACTATTAGGCTTTAAAAACCCCTGAGCTAGATTCCCCAATAACCAAGAAAGGGTTGCTCCCAAGACAACTGTAACACTACCTTGAAAGGGCCAATTCCCTGTCTAGCCGGGGGAAGCAGAGGTTTTCACTCAGTCAGACAAAAAAAAAAATACCAGAAGCTGTTTTGCTATTTTGGGCAAACTCATTACTTTCCCTGCTTGGCATACCATTTTCCGCTCAATCCACCTGTGCTTAGAAGCAGCCACACTGCAATCGTACTGACAGATCTTCTAGGAAGAGGTAGATGATGAAGAAAAGCAAAGGCTCATACTGTACAGGTAAGCTTCAGCCTCCATCCTGACCTGCCTCACTTCAGCACTTTCCTCATTTAGCCTAAGATGGCAGCATATTAATTATGCTCCAGAGCCTGCTCCTGCTGCCAAGGTCACAGTTTGGGTTCAAAGGCAAATCTGTGTTTCAGTCCAACAGCCTCAGCCCTGCTGTGCCTCAGACTCTGGTTTCTAATGTCACACCATGCCCTTGGTAGCTGGTGATGGTGTGAGTCCACAAAGCCCCGTGGCTCAGGAGGCAGCTTGCCTTAGAAGCGGCAGCAGAAGAGGGACAGAAGGGCAGGCTTGCTAATCCCACATGTCTGTAACAAAGGATTTCATCGCAGTGCTGCCAGCATGGAACAGGATCAATTTTCTAGCTCTGTTAGGAGTAAAGGCCACGTGTTTCAAGGAAAAAAAAAATATGGCAGCAACCAAGTTGTGGACAGGAGCTTGGTCTGTCCCAAAGGGAAGCAGGCATGACACCAAACACAGCCAAGGAAGCAGGACAAGAACTGCACAAGGAGGTTTCAAGTCTCATGCGACATGGATCATATCAGGGTTCAGACAGAAAGCTCATTCTGGTGTGGGTAAAATGCCTTTCTTTTTAAAAAGAGCAAAATGAAAAGCCCAGGGATAGGCTATGAGCTAAAGCAGGGAATGAGGGCCTGCCTGGCTAGCAGATGTTCCCTGGGCTACCGCACAAGATCCACAATAGCAGTAGGGACAGTCTTCACCCGCCCCCTAAACCCCAGCTGAACCCTCCCTCCTCATCTTCCTGCAAATCCAGCAGTAAACAGAGGACAATATGAAACATTCTGAGATTCCTAGTAATGTCCATAGTTTTTTAAAATAAAAAAAAAAATAGAAAGTGGTCATCACTGGCTTTCTCCACCCCTTTCAAAAAATAAGCTGGGTGTTTTCATTTACTTTCACAAGATGCTCTGAAATAAAAAGTATCACTAAAAATAGAGAACTCAGGAAACTCTTACAGAAGAAAAAAATTACATCATCTTCACATATAGCATAGTTCAAATAAACATCAGGCTTCAAAAAAAGGGAGAGAGAGGAAGTCTGTTTTGCTTTAGTACTGTGGAACAGACCGCGAAACACGCTACCCCTGAGCGGCTCAGAACAGTCCAGCCTGACCCTGCCCAAAGAGTACAGACGAAAAAAGAAAAACAGAGTGGATTAGACCATGTTCAAAATAAGATGCCTACTGCCCCCGGGGCACTTGTAAAAAATTAAATCTAAATTAGATCCATATTATCTTTTTACTTTGAGCTCAGACATCCATGTCCCCAAGAACTATTACATGGCTGGCTTTGACATTTTTCTTTCTGGCCTGGTTTATAATTTTTAATTTTACTGACTTGATGTGACACCGAGATCATAACTGCTACAAATAAGAGATCACCTCCTCACATCCTAGTTCCAGAGGGGAAAGTACAGGGGGAGTGAAAGGGATCCGTTTGGGGTTGGGTTTGGGTTTTTTTGTAAACACATCTGTTTCACAAGCTAAGAAGTCATTCTGGAAGCAGCTTGTTTAGTGAAAGAATTAGTGGGGGAGGAGGGTTAGGAAGTAGGAATGCACAAAACAAATTGCAAACAGAAGCAGGTGAGCTCCATTTGCACCCATCTGCCGAGCTGTACAGCACAGCATACTTAGGAGTAAGTAATCCAGAAAAGGAAACTCTCTGCCTGCCTGCCTAGGTCCCTAGGTCTGAAGGATTGTGCAAGACCAAAGAGGCAAAAACAGTTGGAGATTTTACAAAACTGCAGTTAAAAAAGGACTTTGTTCCTGATGCTGTGGCCTTAGCAAAAATGACTGCAAAGCCCAAGGTGAGAGGAGGCTTGTGGAACCCCTCTGTCTCAAAAGGGCCTGCTGAAGCAGTGATTTGCTAAGGCTCCTCTCCAAGAAGGCAACACCTCAAATATAGACAGATGTGTGAAACATCATCCCAGCACTCACTCTCTCTTGCTGTTAGGAGAGGAAACAGATTTAATTTCCCAGTGCCTACAGTGGAGAGGCCCTGGTCCTCTCTGGACGATGCAGTTTCTGGGAGCAGACAGCAATCAATACTCTGTTTTGTTCAGTTCTGTTTATCAACAGCTCAACTGTTAATCAGCAGTTACATGACAACACAGGCACCTGTTGCCCAACATTACCAGCAGCTAGAACTTTATGGAGTCTCCCTGTGTAATAGGTGGTTTCTGACAAGAAAATAAAATTTCACCTTTGGGGGAAAGAGTAGCAAAAACCAAAGTCTTGCTTCTGGGGGACAAAGCAAGAATAATACAGAAAAACCTGTAGCCAAAACACTTACCATGTACATTGGTGAACCACACAGTGTTGCTGCCATCATGTTATTCTGCAGGTATCGGGCAAACCCAAAGTCAGCTACAAAGAGAAACAGAGAGGTAGGTCAGGGTCAAACACCAGTTCTAGAGAGCCTGCACCCTCCCCAGTTGATTCCTCCTACTTTCCTTTCACTTTCTGTGAATCTTCCCAGCACGTGAAGAACCCCATCTTAATAAGACTTCGATAGCTCTCTTCTCAAGCAGGAATATCCCAGTGCTAGCTATTAATGTACACTACAGACATTAGGAAAGGACAGACCAAGCCACAAAACCCAGAAGTATTCAGTAGAACAGACTCCCATCCATTTTTCAGATACCTGTCACTTCTTCCTGCACCCATTTGCCTGCATGCCAAAATGTCAGCTGCTGGGAGCTGGTAAAGCTCTCTTGACTTCAGTGAGAACGTGCCAGTTCATGCTAGCTAGTTCATCTGCTGCTACCTCAACTTTTAATTTGGGGAACTGAAAGTTCCCCTCCATTGAAAAGGCTGCAGCGTAACAGACACCCAAGAGAAACCACTATTCACCACCACCCACATTTCTAGACCAGCCCTACTGAAAACAGTCTTGTTCTGCTCCTTTAGAAGAGTTTCAACAGTGCTAACCCCAGCAGGAAAACAGAAAGCTGAGACGTAGTTCACCTGGTGTCTGGAAAAGCCAGGGAGAAGGAATACCAAGAGGAATTTGCAGGTTACTCAGCATCTGATCATATGATACTTAGAAGTTCTCTCAAGGTTACCAGATATTTCAAGCAAGGAGATTGACACAGCTATTTACACTGCCATGTGTCACTAACGACCTGCTACAGCTAGCTATTCCCTGGACCACGTATTTCTCAGGGAAGCGGGACAGAGAGGTTGCGGGGTACTTCACACCCCAGAGCAGCCATGCCCGCAGCCCTCCCGAATCTGTGGCTCCCGCTCACTTCCACCTTCAGGTAACTCCACACTTCGCAAAAAGCGCTTCAGCCAAATGAACAGCAGCATTTCAGACTTTTCCACTGGACCCCATTTCTCATCTGAATGAAAGCATTAACCCTTTCTCCACAGCACAGGGTCCATGTGAGGAAAAGTTTTATCTGATTTGTGTCAGCTTCAGCTCGCGAACTGAAACATAATCCAAAGTCACGGATACCACGCTCAGTGTTGAGGGTGGTGTCACTCAGTGCTCATTTCTGAGGGACCACAGGGAATACACGTGCTCTGTAACTGGATTACTGGAGCATTTGTCCCAACTACTGGTCTATCTGTGCCACTCGCCTAATGTCCAAAATTTTTTCTAATTGGGACGGTGGAAACGCCTGCTTTCAGGTGTGCCTGACTCCCACTGTGCTCTCTGAGGCCAGCCAGGAGAGCAGCTAGTTTCAGACCTTAAGACACTGACATTTACCTCAGTGCTACTAAAAGCTGAAGACTAAAGTCATAACAACTGCTCATTTCTTGGTAAACCTGGAGATTACAAGCCAATTAGAGCAGGCTGGTATTTGTTTTTAGCAAGGGAGGCACTGTTCAGCTTGGAAGTGGAGCAAGGCCTGCCCAACTTCTTTTGGGTTACTCTGTGTCCTGGCAGAGCAGAAAGCTCTTGCTCCTCCTGCTCAGAGCCAACTAATGGTTGTGTCTAGCAGAGAAACTAAGATGAAAAATATTAGGGCATTTTAAAAAGTGCAGCAATTCTTTCCTTGCCCTAGACAGTTCCCCAAAGCAGGACAGAGGTTTGCCATGTAACCGTCACCAAACTCTCCCAAAAGTGCATATGGAGATGTTTGTAGTAGGGTCTTACCGATCTTTATGCGAATGTTGTTGGGATTTGATTTCCTGCCTCCCGCGTAGGAAAGGAGGATATTCTGTGGTTTCAGGTCCCGATGGATGATGCCTTTGCTGTGCAGCATTTTCATGGCACCTGCTATCTGCTGGAGAAAGAGCCTGATGGTGTCTTCACTGAGCGTCCGCATAGCTAGGGAGAAGGAAAAAAAAATATTAATAACCACAGATGAAAAAGTTAGAATGCCAGTTCTCTGAGGAGCCCAGAGGGCAGACTGTCCACAGCAATTAGCCATAATTTGGCATTTTCACTTCCACATATGGTGTTTTTTCTCCACACGCTATTTCTGGATGAATCCTACAGGTAACAAGGGAGAGCGTTTGTATTCCCAGCTTATTCTGTGGTCAGGGCCATTTTCAGCCCTCAGTCTCACAGTGAGCTCAGGCCAGTGGCAGGGCTAAATCTGGGATATCAACTGGGTCCAAAAAGTGACATTTGGTGAGGTTTAGGGCTCCCCTCAGCAAGAGCTGCCAGCCAGCTCCAGGCATGCAGCAGGCAGGACCTGCGGACCCTACCTTTGAGCTACAGTCAATAAATTCAGAGCTTTATCATAAAGACTGTGCGTAAACCTGGAGCTAAGAGGAAAGGCAGTCAGAATTAGGCTGGAATCATTAAGGCTCATGTTGGGTCTAGAAAGGGTTGGTAGGTTAAATTCAGAGTCAGTTATGGTATATGACCAGCAGGAATCTGTAACTTCAGGTCCAAGTCCAGACCCAGCCCTTGTGCACTGACACCCACGAGACCAAACCATAACTGTAATCCCAAACTTGGTGTTAGGATGAACCACAGTCCAATACCCAACAACATACCCCTGTCAAATGGCCCCTGCAAACTGCCATTTGACATCCTCTGTCTTGCATGTGTTGGTAGCAAAGAGCAGCAAGACTGTCTCAGAACACTTTTATAAGCAATTTTCTTTTCCCCCCAAAAAATGTTAATAATCAAAATTTGCAAATATGGAAGGTCTGAACTGCACTCTCCCGAGATAACAGGCTTCTCAAGAACAGTGGTGTGAAAATAAACATTGAAGGGATTAAAATAATGTTCAACTGGCTCTTCTAATCAGAGGGATGCGACATCAGCTCTCGTTATTTTAAGAGCTGTATGTATGAAACTCTTGCCAACGCTGAGAGCAGCCTGCTGAACAAACCCCAGGACCAACAGTGCTGGCTGGCCTGAGCAAGTCACACTTACAGCAAGCACCATTCCGCTTGAATAAAATAACGTCTTTTGTAAAAGGTCCCTGTAAATTACTTGGGAATTCATTAGTGTTTTTCCAGCTGTTCTCTAGTAAGACATTAAAACAAGCTGGCAGAAGCTTCAAAATGCTACTCTACCTAGTCAGCTAGAAGGGAGGAATCCTTATGAAAACACAGATGAGGTTGCATACAGCTTTAACACAACACAGGAAATTAAAAATCTAACTTTTAAAATACGTGCATGGGAAACAGCAAGGGACACAGATAAGTTAAACAGCACTTCGAAGAGAAAATAAACTCACACCACTCCCAAACCTCACTGTTCTAGAAGGCAGCACAAGGAGAGCTAAAATGTCACCAGGGCTATCAGCTGGTCCTGGACTCATACACGTGAGACCAGTGCACATGTATATAGAGTTTCTCTCCCCTCGCTGGGCCTTTCTGCTCATGAACTGGCACTCAGCTGGAATTCAAGAGACTCCTCTGCAAGGGGAGATTCTGTGAAGGGATTTTAAGGCTATTAAGAGGCAGCTCAGATACAAGTTTTACAAACCCACTTGCGTCTTCTGAAAAAAGCACTGCCTCATTTTTAACAAGGCTTTCCCCAACCTCCTGCTGAAATCAGTGTACTCAGTCCCGCACCATTTTCTGTCTATTAAAGGTCTAGCATGTTAGCTGGGCTCAATCTTCTCTCCAGCAAAAGGCCTCTGCAATAAGTTTGCAGTTCCTATTCAAGGAAATCTATTCAGGAATGGTTAAATCACCATCTTTAAATAAAACAACAATAATTCCAAAGTTTTTCGCCCATTTCAGCTCAGGCCCAGGAAAAAACAGGCTGTCTCATCTTATCTTCCCCCAAACATGAATGAAGCAAGACCTGAAACTTGGCAGTTGTTAACATTATTAAGCTAGCAGGCAATTACAAAGCCCTGGCTAAATACACTCTGCCTCTAGCAGAGAAACTGTGCTGTTGAGAGCCTTGTTCTGACCCGCAGTCCCAAGAGCATGCCACATCTTTTAAGGCGTTACCCTCTCCTTTATATAATTGGGTGGCTATAAGGCTAACACAGCATTGGCCACCATCCCTCAGCGAACCAGCTGAGCCTCCCTCATGTGGGCTCCAGCTCTGTATACTGACAACAACAACATTGCTTCCAAGATCAGAAAAATCCCCTCACCCAAAGAAAATCGGGCCCCTAAGCTACTAATTTCTGCAGAATTTAGGCTTTTCCAGTTCATGGAAATCTGTGCAAAGCTCTAATTCCTGCAAAGGTACTGTTTTCCTGATACACGCAGAATCTAAGCTGGTGCCCTGAGCCTGCAAGCAGACCCCCCCTGTACAACTGCCGTGGCACAGTGGAGCTGCCACGCTGCAGCGCGGCACAACTAGATGGAGGTCTGTTGGGTCCTCTGGCAGCATTATATCTCACAAATCCAGCTAGTGGAGCAAAGTAGGACTGTGAAATTGAGACACTGCCCTCAGTAACAGAGAAAGGACAGTCAGCTGCTAGGGGAGCATAGGGGCATACCCTTTTACCTCCCTCCATTAACAAACAGGCTGTAACAGAAAAATGAAAGCCCTTATCTCTCATACTCAGCACATCAGTCTATTGTGTGACAGCAGCAATCTCCAACTGAAGGACAGAGACATAAATACAACTGACACTTCCAGCAACTTCAGGATACTGGTCTACAAAAGATCTTCTAAACCAGCTACCATTGGCAGAGGGAGGGAGAGATACAGAAGACTCATTCAGTTTAGGTGCCACCAAAAAAAAAAGTGCAGAGAATGAAACCACTTGCTTTCCCTGCTACATCCCAAATAGGGAACTTGTAATTCAGTCCCCTTAGAAAGGGAACTTGTAATCCAGCCCCTTTAGAAAGGGAACATCTCTCATATTCAGTCAGCAGAAAACTGCTGGCAAAAGACTAAAACCGTACTGAAGTCTGGGCATCCCCATGGAGGTCTGTGGTCAGCAACACGTTCTTGCAGAGAACGCTGTTTCACAAGCCTTACTTTGCCATTACTGAGAAGTAATAATATCCGTGTGTTTATTTTCATGGGCTCCACTTCAGCGACAAGGCACTCAGACTACTGCCCTGGGAACGGCAGCCACACAGGTCAGTAGATCAGAGCAAATATTTACTGCGGGTCAGTGCCGGGCCTGCATGCCTTGTAGCTCTTGAGGCGTAGGAAAAGGATGAAAACCACCTAAAAAGTGCCCTGGTTAGCCTAAGCTGAGATGTTCAACCTGCCAGGTAAATTGCAGTAAACTGCCCTTGTCAGCTGATCCAAGGGCAGAGGCACTGGAGCCCACTCACCGATGTTACAGGACAACACCCCTTTGGAAAAGTTACTTAGGAAAAATAACTTCTCCTCTTACCCACAGGTGCCACAAGTTTCACTTTAACATGTGCCCAATCCAAATCCAAGCTGATTTATTTGGGGCTCGTCTTGTAACTCCCCCCAGCTCCACCATGCAGAGCATGGCCAGTGACACTCCTGTGAAGTCTTCTGTACCAGTCAGAAGATTTATACCTGATAGGGCTAGTCTTATCATAGATATTCTTAATTACCTAGCTGTAGCGGGTGAACAAGTTACACAGCAGTGTCTCACACCTCTTGTTTGCCAAAAGGTGCTCGTACCACTTGGGATGAATGAGGCGATCACAGCTCCTTGCACGTGTCATGGTCAAACTAAGAAACGCCCTGCTCTGACATGAAGTGCTCCCCAAGAAGCAGCTTTAAGGAAGGTCGTGAATATGCACTTACGAACTGTCCATAACAGCCTGTGTCAATGACAATTCACAGAATTTAAGAAGAAATTTTAGATCAGCCTGCTCTGACCTCCTGAGTACCCAAGGCCGCAGAATTCCAGTTATTCCTGTACTGAGGAAAGGTCACTTTTGTAACGCTTCCCAGAGCTCTGCCACGCACACAGCAGCAATCTGCCACACTCAGCTCAAAACATGCCCTCTGATGGGCTTTAAATGAAAGCAACACCCACAGAGATCTATCAGAAGGCAAATGGCACTGTACCATTAAGGAACACCACCACAGAAGTCACGCTCAGCAGAACACACACAACCGTGGCTTGTATCAAAGAGATGGGGCTGACCAACAGCGCAACCCAGCCAAAACTCGTATCGCCTTGAAACGTGCACACACGCACGTCTTCCAGTTATGAAGACAAGGGGAATTAGAGTGCCTTTGGATTCAACACAGAATTACCATATTGCCTAATGCTTGTAATTAGAGGGCAGAATGGATTGGGACGCTTACAAGCATCTTGTTCAATGAGAAACAGGGGATTTGCATGTGCAGCTTGCGTAAGTGTTACAGGAACCACCAGCAAAAACCTCTGAGGAGTCAGTGGGAAAGTAGATGTTGCAATTAAATATCAACACACAATTATTAAAGTAACTGAAGCATCACAATAACCGCTCGATAGAGATGAGACTCTGGCATACCACTGAAATACCCTGGAAGAAAACTTTCCAAAATGAGCTTTCAGGAAAAAAATCATCATCATCAAAGGCACCCTGAGCTCTTGCAGAAGCTGGGAGAGGAGACACCGCAAAAGAGCATGTGGTGGAACAGAAAAAGCCACGGGATGCAGAAGTGGACACTTGCACCCAGGCTCTGGGATCTGAAGAGCCAGATCTCTGCTGCAGGGATGGCAGTAACTAACTTTCTTGCTGCAGTCCCTTACTGACTGCTCCCCCTGGAAATCTCTGCCTGCTGGGTTTTCTTTACTGGCAACCAGCACACAAATGGTAAGACTTAAAATAAAGGCAAGCACCAACTTCCCAGTCACAACAGCTTCTCCTTACAGTTGTCAAGGTAAAATATTTTATTGGAAAAACAGAGCTTAAAGGTAGCATTTTCAAATTAACTCAGGCAAAGAAGGCTCAAACCTTACCCCAGGAAACAAACAAACCAAACTGGGGTACAACTGAATTTACCTGGAAAATACAGTTCATCGTCCCTTTCTCAAACTAGCCACCAGTTACCTGAGTAGTCTCATTTGATAAACAAGGAAATGAGCTGTATTAATAACCTGGCTAATTGCACAATATACTGCACTTTTCTTTCGGTTGGCTGGTGGAAGGGAGAAGATGACAATGTACAGATAGAAGCAGTATGTGAACAAGAATATTTTCTATAAACCCATGTTTCTATAAATCATTTGGCCAGAAGCAGTGTTCTTGTTTACATACACAGCTGTGCCAACAGCGCATAGCCAATGCTTTAATGTGAAGGTTCATTTCATGTGCACGAAAGCTAAAAACTCTTGCTTTCAAAGCCCATGCACGAGTAAAACCGAAGCTTGACTATTTTTTAAAAGCATTTCATTACTAAAATTTGCACTTGTATTGCAAGGAGAAAAAGAAGGTGTCGAATATAAAACCATTTACGCTTGGTATTCTTAACAGCCTTTCACCACCACAAAGATGCTCCTTTCGAAGCACAGCAATACCCAATGGATGCAAAACACCATCATTTATCTAAGACAATGCGCACTAACCCTGGATTTTAAAAAACAAATGCCTGTCTCTTCTATCTCAGTCACATTTTAAACAAACAAAGCACATGAAAGGCAGAATATTCCTTCATTTTCCTATAAGTACTAAATCCTTTCTGAAAATTAAAAGTCCACAAATATAATTCATTACCCTGTATGAACAGAGTGCAGCATACCAGCATCAAGCCCCAAATAATCATTCTAGGGATACCAGCACTAGCTGTAGGGCAAATGTAAATTTAGCTTTTAATCCTTCAGTTTTTGCCATTTCCAGGCATCACATACCTCAAATAAGGAGCCTGAAGTATTATCCAGCTGATTAGCTTTTAATTTGAACAACATGAACAAACTTTGTTTAACCATGACCCAGAGCCACACAAGAAACGAGATTAAAGTTGTCTCTTCACATTTAGTAATCTTCTAGTTAACATGCAAAACAACAAGAAAACTAAAGAAAAAAAAATACAGTCAGGCCAACAGAGAATAAGGGCTGTGTCTGACTGCAGCTAAGCAACTTGTTAAACATGTTATTCCCCCACTGCTTGGGCACTCGGGTGCAATGGGGTTTTCACACAGGCCAGGATCCTGTACCTGTGCAGTGCACTGCACCGAAAAACAGCTTGGGAGAGTGAAGGCTGAGTCCCAGCAATCCCGCTGGATAACATGCAAAGCGTGTTTCATTTGGTTTGACAGCAAAGACACACTTCAGCCTCACCAAAAGGTTCTTCAAAGCACCACAGTCACAGATACCTGTGCTATATTCTCCAAAAGACCCTGAAGTTAGTATTTTTCATGACCCTCTCAACACTACTGGCTACACTACAGCCACCCTCAAAACACCGAAGTAACAAACGTGTTCTGTCCTAGATGTGGGGACACCCTTACAGGAAAACTTGAAGAAAGTGAAATATACTGTGGGATCTTATTATAATCCAGCCCTAGGGAGCTGCAAGACTTCAGTATAAATAGCTTTTTTTCCAGCGACCAAGAAAAAGACAAACCACATCCCTAGCAGTGTTAAAGTATGTTTAATGTATGAGGCCATTGTTAACTAAAATACATAATTACTGACAACAGTCACCACTGACCTACATAAGACTACAAGACCAGCTTTTATTGTCATGGATTCTTAGTTTTCAAATGATTATCAAGGTTGAACCTCTTAGAAGAAGAGCAGTGATACTCTGTTTATTTTGCAGGAATTAAAAATAAGATACACCATCTGCTTACTTAGATCTTCCACAAACCCCAGCAAATGTAATGAGCTAAAACAGTCAGTGTTTTCTTCTGAATACAGAGGATATTCTCCATATTGTTCTACTTACTGTGAAGATAGTCTGCCAGGTCACC
Source organism: Rhinoptilus africanus (assembly GCA_013400135.1). NCBI lineage: Eukaryota > Metazoa > Chordata > Aves > Charadriiformes > Glareolidae > Rhinoptilus > Rhinoptilus africanus. The sequence continues at coordinate 146,894 of VXBO01007146.1, forward strand.
ACCATTACAGTACTGCAAACAGAACAGAAAGCTCAGTAAATGCAAGGCAATCGAAAGAAAAAAAACCCAGTAAGCTTCACTAGGACAGCAGGCTTATCATAGTATTTAAACATCATCAATCACACGTGTCAAAATACACATTCAGAAGTTGGCAGGCAAACCCCCATTCCAGCAGGTTCCTGTTCTGCCCCATTTCCCCTACACGTTGTGTTGCATTATGACACACCAGCATTAACTATCACTTGTGTGTGTGCACATCTGCGTACATGCACTTCAGAGAGACAGGTAAACCCAGAAGAAAGCAGAAGGGTTACCACTGGAGACACCACCAGAAACCTGGCTGAAGAAAGGCTGAGAGCAGCCTCAGCTGAAAACTGAAATTCCCCACATCATGTTCCATATCACCAGGGAAAGTCAGCAAGACCTCGCAGTGAGGACTGCAGAGGAAGGAAACCTTTCAAGAGCTTTGCAGCCAAGCTGTGTGGAGAAAATTTACTTTCCATGTATCTCTGAAGCAGATACTACCCAGTAACACCCATTTGACCCTTGAGGTAAGACGTCTGACTGATTAAACCTGTGCCAGCACGACCTTCTGACAGCAGCAATATGAAGAATGCCCCTGGCTGCTATCTTCACCCACACCGCTCCCGTCCTCAAAGGCACACAGCTGCAGATTAGATTAGCAAAAGCATCGCAGGTGAGACTGTGAGCAGAGAGCGCTACTTGTGCTACAGGCCGGTCTGTTTAAGTCAAGCTTGAAAAAAGAAAAAGACAAAAAAAAAAAAAAGACACATACTCACCTCCATAACCAAGTAGACAGAGTTTGCCAGTTCCTGGGAAAAAAGAAAATGGAAAAATAAAACATTTATGTATTGAAATATTTCACATGCTTTACAACTGCCGCATTTGCTTTTAAACAGGTAAACTGCGCTCTGTTATGATTCTGACTGAAGAGAGGGTAAAGACTTCATTATAGGTTAATTCCTGGAAGATTGCTTACTATGAAAGTGCCAGGTATTTAAGCACGTTATTCCTTTCTGAGTGTGCCTCTGTTTAGCCAAGCAGATCTCCTGTACTGTGGCTTGAGTCTTCCATGTTTCTTTCAGGCTCTTGGGATTAACAGCAGCATGCAACGCAGATGCTGGCACGCTACTATCTTACAGCCTTAATCATTTCCACATTTAACTTGGCCCTTTATAGCAGCCGTGCCCACATGAACAGTGCTCGGCTGAACAGAGAGATAAGAGCCACACAACTTTGGGACCTGCAGTTCAACCCTATGGCTGTAAAAGCGCCTAAGAGATCCACAGATGATTCGAGGGCAAAAAGAAAAGATCTTGGGTCAAAAATGCATCATCAGCCAATGAATTTCTACACGTGCTATTATCAGGTGTCTAAAGCTTTCTGGATTATCATGGGGGTCAACACCAGCAAACTCCAGGCCAAACACATCTTCCTAAATTTGCTACCAGATGCTGCACTGTGATGCTTCTTCCAGTCTGGAAAGCCTACCTCCAGCCTTTGCTGATCTTCTCCACCGGCTCCCCGGCCTTAGGAAGCACATATAAGGCTCTATTATAGACCGTATGAACATGAGATACTGCGAAGCACCCCACAAACATCCCATCCGGCAGCACGGAGCGGCGCTGGGAACTCTGGTGGCTGCGCAGCAGACGCTGACCCTCGTTCAGCAGAGCCAGTAGCAGAGAACAGGCATGAGCACAGCCAGGTGTTTCAAGCCTGGGTAGACCCAGAAGGGTGAATGACTCTAACCCTCTTGTTGAAACAGAAGTCAGACAGAAGCAGGCCTGCTGCAGAAAAGCCTGTATGGCAGAAGTCACTCCTGAACGCAGGGCCGGGTCCTGGACAAGCGCAGGCAGCAATCCTCGGGTAAGTGGAGAAGCTCCCGAAGCAGAGCAAGGGGCTTCACCCCATTTCCAGAGCTCCGGGGCAGCATGCCTTTACTTACAGGCTGTTCATACACCTGCCTGCCTGATTCCTCTTCTGAGCCCAACTAAAACTTCAAAAAGCCCCAGCATCCCCTCTACGAGCCTGTTACCTTCCAAGCGGCCTCCACTGTCTGCTCTCAGCCCCTTTCATCTCCTTCTGCCCCACAGGACTCTACCTCCCATCAAGCCCATACCAAATTGGCTGCCTTTGTCAGTGCCTCGAGTCCTCAGCACCTCCCATCATTTCTCTTGCAGTCCTCTTTTAACCCCTCAACATGAAATCTGAGTTTCCAGATGCTTGCTGGAAGACTGGCTGGAGGAAGGGTCAGGAGAGCAGAGGAAGCTGAACTACCTGTGACTTGAGAGACTGAAGCTACAAGCTGCACACATCCACCTTTTCTGAGGGGCTCAGGGCACCGCGAAGCCCGGCAGCCTCAGCTCATGTGGGTCCCCTGGTCCGAGCCTTCACCAGACCCCGAGGCTGGCCATCCCCAGCGCTTACAGCTGTTCACACCGCCCAGCCAAGCCCAGATGAGCTTTCTGAAAGTCTCCTTGTTTGTCCAAAAAAGCAATTTTTTGCGATACTTCAAGAAGACTTTTGTAACATTTCCTTGCCTGATGAGTACTGCTTTAAACAGGCCCTGTTTTCCCATCTCTGCATTTAAAAGCAGCACATATTAAGTCATCCACTTCCACACACACTTCAGATGAAGTGGGAAACCAGTCTGTGGTTAGGAGTACCAGCGCAGGGAAGCAGTGCAAGCAGCAAACCCCAGCAGTCGTCACAAGCTTTGCACCTGACAAAGACCAGGGGAAAATTTTCTGAAGTGCTCAAAGTCCATCACCTTGTCAGGAACAGTGGAAGGACGAGGTTTATGAAAGACACCAGGCCCCTCACTTCTCTGGGAACTCAGCCATGGATGTGGCAGAAGACAGGAGGCCACCCCAGAAGCAGGGTGTAGGTGCTCAGGGAACAACTGCAGGGCAACTGCTAGGCACGGGCAAGTGTCTGAAGTGGTTTCTGCAGCCCACACCGAGCTCATTACTGTCACGGCAACATTCTTCAGAGACGCTTCTTGTCTAAGCATGCCGTGATCACTGCAGCTCAGTAGCCCTCTGCATTACTATGCATAGTGCCAGCAGGGTTTGGGGAAGCTTAATATATTACTATCTATATAGAAAATGAAGAGGAAGCTCGGCCTACACAAACTAAGTCAAAGAGATATTTGTAGTAAGTTATCAGCTAATGTACACTGTACAGTTTGATTGTTTTTCCACTGTACATTATTTAAAGACTCTACAAACAAACATCATCGAGCAAGTCATTGATTTTCGGCAGCCAGTGTGTACAGTGACTGGGGTTAAATAAGGACCTACACAAGCCAGGGAGATGCTCTGCTCAAAGTGACCTTGGTGGTTGGTGGTTTTATCCCACCAACACAGGGTGAAGAGATAAGAGGGTAATACCCGAAAGGCTTCTAGAAGAGAGGCAGGTGGCTGCCCCAACCCTTCCCTGGCCACAGCACCCTCCGAACAGCCATCCAAGCCTCGCTGGGATGCACTCCCCAGCCTGCTGCCTATTTTCAGGTCACAGATGCCTGTAGCAGGGATGACAACTTCCACAGCTGCAGCTTCAGCATTTTAAGACCCACTTCCCAATTAAGAGATTTGTAGGAATTTTGCCAACAAAACTAAACATTTATTTCAGGAAGGGCCCTGGAAACAAGCTCTTGTTCAGAGAAAGCTTTCAGCAAGTAGCTTACTGTAGATACAACGGATACAACTGTCTAAGGAGACTTCTGGTTTCCCAAACGGGCTGATGGTCTTCTCTCAAGATGATTCAGCAGCAGAAACTATTCCTTTTCCATTTTTATCCTTCCACAGTATTTATGTTTGCTTCATTAACAGAACAAGGAAAAAATACTGCAAGACAAATTTTGCAGGCTACCAGTCTCTCTCAAATGAAACAGAATGCCCAACCCACTCATTTCCACATCAGTAACAAGAATACCACAGTTTGCTGTATTTCTGCAGAGGCTGATGTCCAACAAGCGCTACAGATAATTTACTCTGGACCTCTTACATGTGCCAGCCCGTGCAGCCAAGGCTAATCCTGTCATTAAACAAGCTTGACAAAGGGAACAGCATAGAGGCAAGCCCTTAACTTTTCCTCTCATCACAAAGTGCAGCAAGTACCCCGACCAAACTCCACAACAGCACCAAACAGCCTCTGCCAAAGACGTTAAGCTGATAATTAATCAGTCTGGATCATTGCCTGACTCGTAGTCCGGGCAGCAGAGGCCCCAGCGCTGAAGTTAGAATTTAATTGAGTGTAAAAATAGGCAACAGCCTCTACTGTCTACAAATAACACACATCTGCTGACGGAGGACAAAGAAATGAAGAAACTTCATTTAGTAGTACAGCATAAATCACCCCAGGACAGTGCTGTGTTAAAATTCCTCACTGGGACACTTGGAGGAATGGCATTAGAGACATCGAGACCCAACAGTCCTGTCTCCCTTTAAATTTTGTCTCCACCCCTGGAAGGTGGCATGATCCTCTTCTTGGAAAGTGTGCGTTTAGGTGTGTCCAAAGGGAAATGTCTGGGTGTACCCACAGTTAGTCATCCTCCCACCATAGCTCAAAAAGTCGGCGAGAGGAAACTTCCTAAGAGAAATCCTCCTCTGCATTCTACACCATCGCCTTGCCTGCCACCAAGTTTAGAAAGGCATTTAGGAAGGGAAAAAAAGCTGAAGTTTAATTACACGACACTCCAAAACTCTCTCAGTGGTGCAATGTTCTCACCAACCTGTGTGGGACCACTGTTGTAAAAGGCACTGGGGTAAAACCAGCAAAGAATGGCTTCTACTTCACACAAACCCTCTTTTGTAGGAAGACTGGGGGATGCAGGAGGAATACTCAGAAGATGAACGTAGCTCCACTGTTAGCCCAGGTGCCTAGCACCGCGTGGCTGACAAGGCTCCTACTGCCTACAGGAGAGGAGGCCTATGGACTCAAGCCCTCAAAACTGGTTTTGTTACTCTCCTGAAGAAGAGTGTGCCATCGCCTGTTTGTTGGCCTCCCTCTGATGGCAAAAGTTCCTGTTTTGTACCTCTCAGAAGGTATTTACCATGTGCTGCTCAACACTGCCTCTCAAACGGCACCCGGAGCAGCTGCCAAGCAAAGATAATTGCCGCAAACAGATCTCTGTAAATGGGGCTAGGACTCATCATTGTACCAACACAACAGCAGCACAGAATAAAGCCAAGGGTCTGACAGTGGAAGATAAACTTGACACCAACTGAAAGATAAGCTCTTCCACTCTGGGTTGGTTGGTTGGGTTTTTTTAACGCTACTTCCCTTGCTCGCTGCAGCAGAACCACAGCACACGGCATCCTCCTGTTCTGCCAGCAGGATCTCATGGAGCCAGTGCCCTTTTGGCCTACGGCCTCTAGTCATTGCTCTTCCGAGAGTGGCACTGGAGTCACAGACTCGGGCTGTAGTGAACGCAGTTTTGCTTTACAGAAACCAATTCCTAGCCCAGCAGCACCTGTAAAGCCTCTAGCTACAGCAGGGGTTCCCAAGCTGGCTGGGCTTGGGAAACAGAACCCCTGGTTCTCAAGAGAGGGAAGAAACTTTCACGGAATTTCAGAGTTGGAAGGGACCTCTAGAGATCACCTAGTCCCACTCCCCTGCCAAAGCAGGAATGCCCAGAGCACATCACTCAGGGCTGCATCCAGACAGGGCTTGAAAGTCTCCAGAGAAGGGGACTCCACACCCTCCCTGGGCAGCCTGTCCCAGGGCTCTGGCACCCTCACTGTCAAGTTTTTTCTCATATTTGATTGGAACTTCCTATGTTTCAGCTTGTGCCTGTAATTTCCAAACGGTAAATGCTCTTGGTATTATTTCACTCTGGCTCACAGCTTGGCTTGAGCAGGCTAACCTCTACAGGGGGAAAGGAAAACCATACTGCAACAAGGATTACCTCCTGACGCAACTATTTGAACGACAATAGTAACATGAATCTGAACTGTGGGAGCACCTATGGATGGTGCTAAAATAGATCTAAAACAAATAGCTAGAAGATATTCACATGCTTTTGACCTCATGCACAAAGAAAAATGTATCGGAGCCTATTGTGTTTCTCTGTTCTCTGGCCCTGGTCACTCTCTTCAATCCTTCAGAACCTTACCAGGTTCAGGAACATTGCATGCAGGTTTCCAATTCAAGAGACAACAACTAACTTGAAGAAAGAAGAGGAGGAAAGAAGAGGAAAGGAGTCATTCACTGCAGTATAATCTCCTCTCTGCACAGACATGCAATACCACAAACTGTTTCTCAAACCCAGACACAGCTTCACAGCCAGATAAAAGCACATTTTAGGACAGACTTTTGGGATTCACATCATGTAGCCAGCAAGGCCCTGCACCAGGAGATGCAGCACAGTATAAGGAAGCTAAATAATAATAAAATAAATATCGAAACATATAAAATAAATAATAATTATAATAATCATAATAAAATAAATACTAATTATAAAAGTAGCCGCTTTCCTCTTGCATATAGGCTACACTGGAAGTGATAAATCTCGGGCTATGGTAGCAGTCACATATAGCAGGGACCAGGAGATGATATACAAGCAACAAATACTATCATCCAACAGTCTACTCAGTATCTTTGCCCGTTTTGACACATCCAGGTCCATCAATAAAACCTAGTGCTACTGACTGGAAAGTGTTATTACCATGGTCAGCAGATCTTTGACTTCCCAAAAAATGAGGGCTCCTAACTTCTTTGTGTAGATCCCATGGAATAAGCATAAGAAGCAAGACACCCACAGACTTCTGCACTGGCTCTGGACTGCATTCTGCTTCCTACAGGCCTGTCAGCTCGCTCCGGGATGCTCAGCACCAGCAGAGGCACATGGCAAGCAGGGGAAGGCCCTGCGGCACAGAAGTGGTCTATGGCCAGCCTTGTAGCGGGTAGATTTCCGTGGGACCAGAAGAACAATGATGCCAGGGGCCAGTGGTACCCTATTGCAGGCACTACGGTACTCTCTGCTTATAAAACAGATGAGTTGCTTCAGGACAGGTCGTACTTCAGGGCAGATTAAAAACAGCAGGAAAGCTGTCCTCTGGTTCTACATGGGCTTCAGGAAGGGAGGGGAAGCCCTTCCCATCTCCCTGGCAACAGTCCTAGAAGTCTGACTGTGAGACATTAAAAAACCAAACAAGACAACGTCATGTCCATGGAGCTACGGTTTGCCAGGCAACTAATACCACCAAAGATATATGGTAGGCCAGCTGGTCAGGCAGCTCCATCTTCAAGTGACCTGAAGAAACTTCACCATCTCCTCCACTGGACATGAGCTTTCTGCAGCTTCCTTGAAACCAGCCCCAGCCCTCTTCTCCTCTCCATCGCCACCTCCCAACGCGGAGGCTGCAGCGCCTGTCCCAGCCCCGCCGACTGGGCAGTCTCTCTTGGCTTCACACAAGCTCACTGCAGGCCCTGATCAAAGCCCTGGGATCCAACGCGCTTGCTGGGTGACAGGTGTCTACAGCGCTTGCAGAGAGCTCCAACAGGAAAACACAACTCTCCTTCGGGGGCAGACTGGGCCTCTGCAGAGCAACACGCTACTGCAGGTCAAAGCCGAGAGCTGCCTCTGAGCCTAACCACAGAAACCAAATATAGGATTAATGTCATAATAACAGCGTAGAGAAAAAGTGGCAGGTTCCACAAGTCACAGAGCTCCAAGACGAGACCATAACATGCATCAGAGCAAACTGAAGGCTCGCACTGCTGGGACGCTGAAAAGGAATCACTTCTTACAGCAGCCATGTGTGTCTGGGGGCAATGCTGCACCACCCGCACCAGCCTGCGCCCCCCGCTGCCCAGCAATCGGGGGGGCATCACTGCCAGAGAGCACCCACCGCGGGTCGCATCTGCACACAGCAGCTGCAGCAGCCCAGCAAGGATAAGAGACTGCAAAGGAAGAGAGCAGCAGAATCCTGAGAAGTCTGGACTTTCTGACATGGAGTTGAAAGAAGTAGTTGCCCCTTTGCCAACAGGCAGAGTAAGACCTAGAAACCTCTTTAAACAAAAGCAAGCTCCTTTTTGCAAATGGCAAGGCATTATGTTAATGCTATCAAAAGAGGAAACTTCAGAATTCTAAAAGCAATTATAAAATTATCGACAACCCGATTTGCTTTTCTACATTTAATCATCATCTCCTTTCTGTATCACAGTCACGTTATAAAATGAACATTTAAGGGTGAATTCCCCATTACCTTAAGCTCAGTCACATGTGCTGGAACAAAATCCTTGCATACCATAAGGTTGCATTTTATGAGCCTGCCCAAGGAGCAGGAGTAGCGGGGGGAGTGCTGTGGGTCAAGGCGGATCTACAAGGCAGGCTACAAGAGGGATCGTTTCAGTTTTAATCACACACTCGCTGAGGCACATTCACTTTCCGAGACATGTGCAAATACAAACAAAGCAACTCAATCCAGAAGTCGGAGTTTAGAACCAACTAATGTAGTTCTACTAATAAAGCTGTGAATGGCGAGTTTAGAACCAACTAATGTAGTTCTACTAATAAAGCTGTGAATGGCTTGGTTTTATAACGGTATATCCCAAACACAATCTGATACCCTGCTGGATTTTTTTTTTTTTTAAGCATCTCTGGAAATCAGAGGCCCAGTCTCCACAGGGTTTTCTGTGGCAGCTGCATGACTGACTGGCCTCTTGTACATCCATTTATTTTGTACTTCATTTACCAGATTTAAGAAAACAAACACTCAGCACCATGGTGTCATAACAAGAAGTTTAAAGAAAAAAGCGTGGGTTTTCTTTCAAACAAAACCAGTCTTGATTTAAGTGGGAAAAAAATCCAATTACTGGAAGACAGAGTAACATGGGCTTGAAGCTACAGTATAAAAAAAACCTGAAGAGAACCAAGTATGTTTTCACATACTTAACATGCCGGCTACAATTGCCAACTAAATGAAAAAAGATATCAAACACAAATGAAGCAGCCTCCAGAGAGAAAGTATCCCAGCTGCCCGGTGGTGTGCACCAGGACACCAAGCACGGGAACAGTGCAGCCTCCGCTGCCAGCCGGGGGGTTCCCATCCCACCAGCAGCTCTCGCTGGGCCACCAGCACGTACCGAGCCAGCTGGGAGGCCTTCGCTTCCCGGAGATGTAAGACGCTTTCCTAAATAGGATCTCTAATGACTTAAAATTCTGCATCTTTCACTGCCCCCACCGGAACCACACTGCCTGCCTGATCTCTAGTATGCCAGCTCAGATGACCTAATTCCTCCTGTTATTCTGACGCCAGGAGACAAGCCAGGTGCTCCTGCAGCCAGACAGAACCCCACTGCCCTAAGCAACTAGTGATGCAGAATTTGATTCATTTCTGTCAGCCTCCCTTGAAACAACCTTGCTTAATAAACAAACACAGCTTGGAGATCCTCGCTTTGCATTTTGAGAGCATCTCTCTGTGTTTATGGTGGTATTTAAGGCCTGCACATCATTAAGCAGGAGACATCACACAGTTAAAGCACCTCTTTTCTATACACTAAGCACAAAAGAGGTTCTAAAGCTATCTGTTGGCAGGGCTCTTCCCTGGATTCTGCTGTGGACACTTACTATTAAATTTCTCAGAGAGGAACTATAACCTCTGAAGACAATTAAGATGGCTTCTCTTAAGCAAGTGTATTTAGGTCTGTATCTGAGCAACATTGGCTTGGAAGAACACATCACTCACATTCACTTTCCATCAAGTTTACCATTTACTATTGCTACATGAAGACAAATAACAGGGAAAAAAACCCCAAACAAAACAACAAACCAAAGAAAAAACAACAAGCAAAAAAGTACATACTTATTTTGAAAACAAAATCAAACCAGAAGCCTTCTCTCCTTGACTTTGCAGATCAAAGACTACCACCTCAGCTGGCCACCCCTGTGCCTGACTTATTTCCCACCATATCTCAGTCTGCCTCATGGAAGACACATGTCCACTTCAGAATCCCAGAGCTTCTCTAGGAGTTTTCCCAAAGCAAACCAGAGCCATCCAGCTCAGATTCCTACCACCAACACCAGCCCTGCATTCACTGTTTGCTAATCTGCCTGTTGAGCAAAAGCTTTTCAGTTGGTATCAAGAGGTGGGAAGGCAGGGGGTGCAGGAAAGGGAGAGGAAAAAGGAACACGCATGAAAGTGAACTGTATCCTCAGGCATGAAGATGAGCTTTTGAAACACACAGTCTTATTGCAGTTTCACAGTTTAGGGTCAAGTCCAGTCCGGCCACAAAATTAAATCTTTCAATTGAGCTTTGGTTTAGACCTATAAACATTTGAAAGAAATTCAAGCTGTGGGTCTCCATTTGAATTCAGTCCTACCCAGCCACTGATTTGGAGGCACCTCTTCCCATCCATCTTCCCAATCTCCACTTCCTTGCTTTCCTCACTCCAACCAAGTGCATTCAATCATCACAAGGATTTAAACAGTGGAAATTTTCATAATGGAAACACTGATAGGGCTTCAAGAAGAGAAGCACGAATAGCACCTCAACCGTTACCAGAGCTTTGCTGTCAAACTGTGAACACAACAGCCTACCAGTTTCCGATTACTCCTGGGAAACATTCCTTAATCTGTCATTATAGTCTGAGTAATGCCACCTTCCACAGGAGCTTTAGAGGCTATTAACTTCCACGTCGCCGGCTCTTCCATGACATCCTCATCATGTGAGAGGAACACAGGTATGTGCTTTACACACAGGATGAGTAAAACAGTGATCATGATTTCAGAAATGCAACAAGACCACTCCCTCTAAAAAAAGCCCATGACTCTCGGAGATCTATATTTAGTGGTCAGCATTTGCTAGATGTTTCTGTGACCCGCACAGTGGAGTACTCGGCTAGCGAAGCCAACATTAAATACAAGTTCAAGAGTGTAAAATTCTCCACTCTCCATAAACATGGCCATTTTGGTCCATTAAATTCTCAAGCCTCGTCCTACAAAACTACTAGCAGAGGGTGGTTGGGTTTTTGCCCTTTTTGCCTTCTAACTCTAAATTAAGACAGATGCAATCTTCAATAACAGAGTGATTCCCTCCAACAGATGCGAGGATGCTGACAGAGCAGGACAGCAGACACCCCATTCTTGTCCGCAGCGCCAACAGAAGGAGGATTGCTTGGCAGTTCAGAGAAGCCTGCACTTTACTCCCACTCACCAGGCAACTTGCCAGCTTCGCTTGGGGATGGAATTAAAACAGGATTTAACCAGGCAGGCAGCCTGACCTCAGGAGTGTGATCTCCCAGGCACACGGTGCCTCCTTAGTCATTTCAAGTGTCACAGCGGAGCCCTGTCTCCCAAGACGGGGCACCCCAACAGCAGTGCCTGAGGAAAGAGAAGATCCAGCATTAGGTGGCACGAGAGGTGGCGAGGCAGGGAGGTGACACTGCAGCAACACTGATTCATCCCACATCACACTCATCAGCAAAGTGCTGCAGCAGAAGCGAGCAGAGCTGGAGGGCACACCAAAGGACACTGCCGTACACAGAGCTCCGGAGATCCCAGGGGACAGCAGGAGGCACGTACACAAGATGTGGACTAGCAGATAAAGGCTCCGTGTCGGGAAAGGGCGATGGTGCAGACAGCACAACCAAACACTGCAGCCCAACAGCCAGGTCCTATTGATTGCAAGGGCTTTCTATACAGCAACGATAGAACCAGCCTGTTATTACTCGGCTCTCAAGACCAGCCCAGGGTGACTGATGATTAAGCTGAGACATGTTTGTTCTGCCACCCATGCCTTAATCCATCTGCACAAGAACTGCACTGCAAGGACTCAGTGTTCTTTGTCTCCAGGAGCTCCAGGTGATACAGTCACCCCGGCAAAAGTATTTTTGGTGACTCTGTATGCACGAGCGAGTTAAGCACTCCTCTCAGCTCACCCCGAGCTGGTGAGTATGATAAACCAACGTGACGGAAAATTACTGAAAGACCACCCTCAGGTAACCTAGGCTGAATCAGAAACTCAGCAGCACAGTGCCCTGCATAACATTAACAGCTACATTTCCACAACCAGTCCATCCCACCCATGCAAAAATTAGAGAAAAAAAAAAACAACACAAAAACCACCTGATACCCACACAAGCACAGTCATAGTCAGGTTGCTTTAAGAAGCAAGCTGAGATCACAGCACACAACTGGGGAAAACGTGCCAGTAAAATAATCCTTCTTCCCATTTCATGCAGGAAGACACTTTCTAATGTCCAAAGCATGATTTATGTCCAGGAACAGCAGATTTTCTGCTCTAGCACCAACACAGCCACACGTGAGATCTTCAGTTGACACATAATCAACCAACCTTCCTGGGGCAACTGGCATAGAACAGGGAAGAAAACATACCCAGGACCTCTCATTGCTTCAAAGGCCTTAGTTACATCTAAGAACTTACTTCTTATTAGGGCTGGAAGAAGCTGTCTAGCGCATAGTGCTCCCAGGACCCAACAAGTTCAAGAGTTACCTTCCTGCCATTGAATCCCCTTGGCTTATCAAGTGGTCTCTGACCACAGATGGAGATTCAACATCCCGAGTCACAAAAGAAACCAAAGCAAGTCCCACACACCAGACCACATGCTGCTAAGCTTTCAGTGTCAACATGTGGGAAGAGCTGAGCTGATCCTCAGAGTTTTGGAAATCTGTTTTCCAAGAAACCTCATTTCGAGACCAAGGCCTCACCAAGCAGGAACCATCATTTGTATCCTTGTTGTCACAAATTTCCACCTTAAGGGACAAGAGCTCATTGGGCTGTCTTCAAACAGAGTAAAAAGTGCTCTGGTATCCAGATGTCCCTCTAGACTGCTGCGCTCCCCTCAGCTGCTGCAGTCTGGAGACCCCAACTCCAGTCCCTCTGCAAGCCAGCCGAGGAGTCGGGCATTGCTCAGTAGCAACTGCTACGCTCCACTCACGGTACAATACAGTTTCTTCTTTATGCCAAACATCTCCTGTGCCTAGGAAAGGTCCGCACCACCAACTCCAGACACTAAAATAGATAGTACTTTTAGAAACACAATACAATACGATTTATCCTCTTTTTGAGCAAGGGTTCTCACATTAGGCTCCTAGACTATTCACCTCTCATTAATACATGAGCACGTAATAATGGCCATATGCATATTTCATTTTGTGAGCCAGTCTCATGTATTGATGCTGCTCTTTGGACTCTAGTGAGGGGATCTATAAAAGTCCAGACACTGCACTTCTATGCATTAAACGTTCACCAGTACCATTTATTCCTAGGAAGCTTCTTATTTTGTCATTATTTATGAACCAATACCACAAAGATCTGTGAAACAAGAAGGAACACAGCAATTTTCCTGGATTTGAAGGATAAAGTAAGCGTGTCAGGGTGCGTGCTGCTGTCACTATTAAATATCAGCACTGCAAGTGTCTGTGTGGGGCAAATCTGACATTACATCAAAAATCTTGATTTGTATGAGACCTGGTTAGCATTAGCTTTTAACCAGGAAAATGCAAACAAAAGCATCATGGGGTGTAATCACTTGCTTACAGCCACTGTGGTTTTGGCAACCATTTCCTCATGTGCAAGGAACACGCGAGTAAAAGTTAAAGTCACTGTTGACAGGAGGCGCAGAGGCAGGGACGACGCAAAACACGATGGCAGACAAAGCTACAGAGCAACTTTAAGATTCACAGGAAATATTTTTTCCTTTTTGCTCTATGATGTTGTAATACAAGAATAAAACTCTCCAGTTTTAGAAAGCCTGAAAGTAAGGGCTCAATTAACTGCAACTATGACACTTTCGAGGGTAGGTATATATGCAGCTATGAATGAAGCAACCAATCTTGTATCAGAGGAAGAAGGTGAGAAACAAGTATTTTCCACAAAGTAAGGCAAGGCGGACAGCAGCCAGCCTTCCACAGAACCGCACTTTTACCTTTGCAGTACTTTACTCCCATACAACTCCTAAGCGGAGACAGAGCAAGGCCGAACACTCAGACACATCACACACACAGCCGCGGCGGGTGGAACGCCTCATACTGTCTGATGACCCATCACCTTACACCAGAGGAGACTCCACACCCTGGTAGCGCCATATAACATCAGTGCCACCCGAGTCATGTCATTCTGTCCAAGAAATCAAATTACCCAGGTCATACAAGGACTCTGGCAAAGCTGATAACTGAACATACACCTGGGCATGCCTTAAATCCAGAACCATTCTCAAGTTCCTGTTTTGTGGTATCTTACACAGCTTCTTGCTAATACCTCACCAGGCTACACTGCTATACACAGAATTTAACTAAAGCTCTCTTGCCATCACATAAGGAGAAAAAATGCATTGCTGCAGTTGTAACAGTGATGAAATCACTCCTCTTGCAGGAAATGTCTTTGAGCTCCTTCCTACCCAGCAGTTATCTGAAGCAGGGCAAGGAGTAGATCATGAACAAAGGTGCTGAAAGGCCTGCAATAAGCAAATCCAGCAGCATAATGCTTCATACAAATGCAAATAACAGAGGAAGTGCGGGAGCAGGCACTCACTCCCTCAACTGAAGAGTTATTAAGTTAACTTAGAAGGTACAGAGGAGAATGAAAAAAACATGAGATCTAATGCCCCAAGTGGCCTGTGCCCAGAGGAAACTGCCCCAGCTCTCTGTGGGCATCAGGTCACAGGCAGTCACTGCTTTGCACTGCCAGCTCTAAAGGAGCAACCGAAGGACATTTCCAAGAAGCAACCCCATTCCCAGCAGCCTCCCTCCCAGCGCAGCCCAAAATCCCCCACCTACACCTCTCGCCGAAGCAATGCCAGGCACAAAACGCTTCCCAAGGAGCTGGCCCCCCGCAGCACCCTGCCGCAACCCCCTGCTCCGGCAGAGCGGGACAGGGTGGGTGACACAGCCCCGGGGCCGGGGTGACGCGGGGAGACTACAGCACCCAGAAAGCACTGCAATTAGGCTGTACCAACCAGCTGGGACTCGTGTTCGGGGTGACGCGGAGGCCACCGGAGCCAATCCACGGGAGAAGGAGGAATGTCAACAAACACAGCGGCCTGCGGGACATGTGATATCGGGGACAGGGCAGGCAGCTCCAGATAAGCCACCCCAGGGCCAGCC
Organism: Rhinoptilus africanus; assembly: GCA_013400135.1. NCBI lineage: Eukaryota > Metazoa > Chordata > Aves > Charadriiformes > Glareolidae > Rhinoptilus > Rhinoptilus africanus. The sequence goes on from VXBO01007146.1 coordinate 161,992, forward strand.
AGGGGGTCCGGCGGTCACGCACCCATCGCTGGCAAACACCAGAGCTTGGGGTAGCACAGGCTGTACCGATGCACCATGCACCAGCCCCTCCATCCAGGAGCAGGAGGGCTCCATTTTAGGCTTTTAGATCCTGTGGTGCGTTTTGGGGTGGGGGTTTTTTTGTTTTTTTTAAAAAAAGCATCATAAGTGTCAGAGAAAGCTTGCACCATGACCCAGCAGCATTGTTTTTAACTAAAAATTCAAGGGGGGAGGAAAAAAAAAAAACAAAACCACAAGTCATTGGATAACTTGGGTTTCAGAGCAGATCAGTTTTAGTCCCTCAGATTAGATCTTCAGAACCGACTTTGAAGGAAAAAGCAACTGCGGGAAACCACAATAATCTAAAAATGTCTGCTGCAATTTTTAACACTTAGTGACTGCCACAAGGACAACAGAAAAATGCAAATGAAAATCGTCTGGAACCGAAGACAATCATATGCTACAAAGTCATGCTCACACTATTTTTACATAGCTTAGGAAAAAGAAATTTTCTTAGGGAGTATATCCAGAAGAGGGAAAGAAAATAAGAGGTAGGCATGCCAAGAATAACTACTGTAATTTTATTTCTAACATTTTGGGAGCTTAAGCGCTTCCAACACAGACATATTTACCAGATACTGCATTTCACTGCGTAACATCCCGGGAGCAGGAGCTCCCACCTCAACTCCCAACTGCGTTAAGAGTTCTGTGGTCCAGACAGCAATCAATACATGATGTGCTCAGCCATGTTTGTTTATCTTTCCCTAACCTATCACAAGCCCTTTTCTTTCCTCCCAGAACGCACGTGTTTGATAACAAACATCTGTTAAAAACTGAAATTCCACAAACTCTATTCAACCTCGCCCAAATCCCAAATGCTTTGCCATAACTGAATGTATTTACCTGGAAGTCATACAAGGCAACGATGTTTTCATGTTTCAATTCCTAGAAAAAGCAAAACAGAGACCATAAGCTAGGAACAACAAAGAACATACCGAACAAAGACTGAGGAAAACAAGTCAGTCTACTTTTACCTTAAGTATTTTTATTTCCTTCCCCAGCAGAGTTTGCGATTTTGCAAGGTTTTTCTTGTTAATGCATTTCACAGCTACTTCCAGCTCAGGCTTCTGAAAGAGTGCATATGTAATTCAATAACCAATGTAAATTTCACCATTAATTTACATTAGGATAAGCAGCCTCTTAACAGATTACAAATACTATGAAAGAAGTGTCTCCCAGCACCGGTAAAGGCCCCTCACTTTATATCCTAATGCCTCTCCCTCACTTGTTCAGACTTGCCCTTTCCCGAATTATGCTTGTCAGCCCAAGGTTTGGCTTTTTGTTACTCCTTTATACGATGATTATCCTCTTATTTAATCACTAGAAATAAACGCACTGTGGGAGCCTTGGCTTATCCCAAGCCCTAATGATGGCAAATCCACGGCCGGATTGGTTTCCTTTCATTTACCAGCAAGCGATTTCCCCTCCTCTTGGAAAAATTAAGTGGAAAGGGACAAAACTTCACAGACACACAAAAAAAAACCCCAAACAACAAAAACACCCCAAAACAAGAGCTTTCTACACACTTCATAGACAGTGTGAGGGGATATTTTTTCTCGCTTGTTTTCAAGGCAAGGGCCGGTTTCGGTGACCAGGACATCTCCGGGGACAGCTCTGCAGCGGGCCTTGGGCCCGCTCTGGCAAGCCGCAAGGTGAAGCCACCTGCCCGGGTCCTGCTGGCACAGACGCCTGCCCCCCAAAGAAACTCCAAAATAACAATAATAAATAACAATAAATACGTCTGCCATCACCAGAGCTGCCCCAGCGGCCGGGGCTGATGCCCAGGCTAAGAATAGCCACCCCAGCCCAGCGGGAATGGGGTGACCGGGACGCGCTGCCCAGCCCGGCCCAATACACCTATAAATAAAAAGCAGGGAGGGGGGGGAGGAAAAAAATCAAAGAAAAAAGAGATTATTCACCTCTTTGTGCCTGCCTTTGAAGACGACGGCGAAGGCTCCGTGCCCGATCAGGTCCTTCCTGCTGAACTCAAACTTTCCCACCGTCTCCATGGCGCTGCGCCGGGGGGTCCCCGGGGCCGGCGGGGGGGCTGCGGCCGGCAGGGCTTCAGAGCTGCAAAGGGGCGAGGAGGAGGAGGAGGAGGATGGCGGTGATGAAGGAGCTGCCTTGAAAGAAAATTAAACCTCTCCCGATCCAAACGCAACGGGTCAACCACCCCCCTCCGCCTCCTCCCNGGCGGCCCTGAGTCAGCGGCGCGGCACGGGCCGCGGCGGCCCTGCGGCCGCGGGCGGGAAGGCTCCTGTCACCCCGCTCCGCGCCTTGAGAAACGCTCCCAGTAGCTAAAGAAATGGGTCCGTTGGGGTGAATTTTTACACAGTCACTACGGGATGGGTGGCAGGGCCCAGGCGGGCCCCATCCCACGGCCCGCAGCACCCCCTCTGCCGCCTGCCCCCCGCGCCCTCTCCGCCGCCCCGCNAAGGAGCTGCCTTGAAAGAAAATTAAACCTCTCCCGATCCAAACGCAACGGGTCAACCACCCCCCTCCGCCTCCTC
>VXBO01007146.1:164640-253551 GCA_013400135.1 Rhinoptilus africanus
CGCGCCCTCTCCGCCGCCCCGCCGAGGGGAGCGCAGCAGGCCTCCGGCTCGTCCTGAGGCTCTCCTCGGAGAAACCTCTTGGCACCCCGCTCCCGACCTCGGGGTGCCACTGTTGCGAGGAGAAACCTTGCCCGGCCCAAGCCTGGTACTGGGCTAGGCCATCCCCAGTGACCCACCAGCTTTGCCCTGGGGGTGTGGGCCCGTGGGTTGTGCCCTCCGTCACAGGAGCCCCTCATACGGTATGTCCCCACCATCAAAGGAACATCTCACGCGTCCCACCATCTCCAGGCGTCTCCAGGCTGCCAGACTTGCTCCCGGCAGCCCCGGTGGTATCTGCACCGCTTGCGCACTCACTCCCTTTCGCCTGCATCCTTATCAAAATGTCCAAAGCGGAACATCATATTCCAGCTGCGGGAAGATAACGCTCCCCGCGGGCAGCACCCCTGCTCACACATGCCACTCTGAAGTTTGTTTTTTAAACAGTTGCGCGGTATCGACCTGCGTATCACCCTGTATCGGCACCGCGGTACCAAACACGCTGCTCTTACAATGCTGGCGGCTCTACAGAGACACGGCGTGAAGGGTGCTCACTGTCCTGACGCTGAGCGTCTGCAGTTATCGCTGTTTTCAGCAAAAAATTAGGAACAAGCAGCACCTCGCAGCGTCAGACCTTGTTTTCTACACAAAAGCAGTGGCTGACTGATACAGCGTCTGATGTGTGGTCTGTTGCCCTTGGTTGCTATATAATTCATGTCCAGGTACCATCCTGCGCTTAAAATTTCATTGAAAAACAAATGCTTGGATGAAAGTTACAGTGCCTGACCGGTGGTGATTTGCATCTCAAATTCCAGCTGTTATTTAGTGCTTGGTGGCGACTGTAAAAGTGGTGAGGGCATTCTTCAATGGGAATGTGATAACAGCACCTGTTGAAGTAGCCTTTAAACCAAAACAAGACTAGAGTGCTTTTGTGATTTCAGCAGAAATGAATTAAAAATTTACTTTTTTAAAAAAATACAATTTACATGGTTTTATTCTCATTTCTAGGCCTGTGCCATCCACGAGGTTTACAATTTCAGGCTTTTGTCATTGATCACAAGGGGTTAATTCAAAAATTCACACAGAAAGCGGTGAAAATGGCAAACATCATCAAACCTGCAAAAAAAAAAAAATCAAGCTACTTGGCAACTGACAGACGGAGGAGTTTATTTTACCGGTTGTTAAAAGCCACTGTCTGTAATGCAGAGTGTAACAGCGGCAAAAGTTTAAGGCAGGAAGTGAGGAAAATGGTTTGAAACTTCTTAGATGATTTCTAGGCAGGCAAAATCTTGTATCCCCCCTTCGCTGGAAAACAGCCAGGGCACCGTGGTTCGCAAGTGCGCTCTCGCAAGAGCTGCGGTAAAATCTCTAGTGACCACAGGTGTTTCTGCCCTTACTTTCCCAGCAGAGCAAAGACACGCAGGCATAGCGCGGGGCGGGGGAGGAAGCTGATACGGCTGCTGTTCGATTAGAGGCCAAAATATCACAGTGATGAATGTTCTTTGTTCTGTACTGCGTGTGCTTATTTGTTCCTTCACATGCCGTTGGTTGTGGAAAAAAAAAAAATGTTTAACTTAAATGGGGTTTGATGAAATATGTGCTCTAAGGTAGCTTTCTGCACGCAGCTATATGCAGAGCCGGGTGGCGAAGTCAGCCCCCTCTCTGGTGATGTTATATTTTTATTCTAACCAAACTGGGTTTGGTTTTGAGCAGACTCACTGGGTAGCTTTCCAGTGAATAAGTGGAACTTCAAAATAGCATAAGAATTGTGAAGGTGCTCAGAGGTCTCTTCAGGGCCAAGTTGCACTAGATGCCGTGGCACACACATGAGGCACGATACTTCCTTTGAACTGACAGTTTAACGTTTGTAGCAGTTAAATGTCTCTCAAATGTCTCTTCTAAAAATAGGCTAGAGAAAAGATTTCGAACTTCTACAGAGATTTAAAAACTCAACCAAGGACAACTAATAAATGTAATGCCACTTGACAGCAAATACAGTTTTGAGACTTTTGGGGTGCGCTCTGCAGACACAGGGTATTAGCAAAACATTTATTTGTTTTGGAACAAAGGCAGCTGAAAAGCTTTTTAATTAAAAGTAGGATTCCTCAATTTTTTTTTTTCCTGTGGTTTACTGATTAAGTACTTACGCTCTATCAATTCTTCCCTGATGTCCAGAATTCAGTGAGAGTATGTTTAGGCCAATATCCAACACATGCAAATTCCGTTCTCTTCCCACAGTCTCCCATTTGCTAATGATGAAAGTACTACCACCGGCACGTATTCAACTGCTTCCTCGGATGGAGGCATTAATCTTTGAGGGGACGGTTCAACTTACTAATGCAAAACATGAGTGGGGGAGGATCTACTGCTGTGATTTACGATGGGTGGAGAAAAATTTAAGCATCCACCCAACTGTGGGAAACCTTTGAAAATTTTCTTGAAATTCTTTTTTTAATTTAATGCGACTTTATTCTTTTTTGTAATTCACACACGAAGGAAAGCAACAGACAACTGATATCCTGATGACTCCTGTGATACCCTTTTCCAATACCATGTTTTAATCAGTAGTCATAAATATGGCTGTTCCTACCTACTAGAATCCCAGAGTGCCATCCTTGCCTCTGGGCTGCAGAGGTACGATGTAATTATTGTCATAATAATCTCTGAAACCACCTGTATGAAGAAGTATGAGGGGATTATACAAGAACAAACAAACCCAGAACAAAGATTTAAAATAAAGACAGAATAAAGATTTCTATCTAGGGCTAAATTGTTCTTGTCATAGTCCAACCTACGGAATAACTTAGGTACGTCCCTAAGCACTAGCTCGAGGTGTCACTGAATCTCGTGTAGGTACAACTACTCTAGCTTTAAGCGAGCTAACTCTTTTACCAGTAACGGGGAACAACATAGACTTCATCTTGGAGTGCTAAGCCTAACTTGGAAGCTGGGTGGATGCTACAGAAGGCTGCTGTGTGCACTTACTGTAGGTACCAGAGCTTCCACGATCACTTACATGAGGCTTCAGTCCCTCCCTGACATACCCAAAGAGCAAGAGCAAAAGTCAGATAGTCCATTTGACTATGTCTTCTAGGACAAGTGACATTTTACATTCGCTCCTATATAGGAACGACCTGCCTTCACATATCCCAGAGGACCTGGGCCAGACGTGTGACATGTTTCTTGTTGCTGTTCTGGACAGTTTTGACTACCACAAGCACCCTCTGTGGGACAGACAGCTGTCTTTCCCAAGATCCTAATGTTTTTTCTTCTCTAGTTCTGCAACTCCATCCCAGTGTTCCCCACACTGTCCTGTGAAGCTCCAGAAGCCTCACAGCGGCCACCCACGGGGTTGAACTACTGTATCTGGGAATCCTTGGCCGGATACAATCAGAGAGAACAAGTTCTTTCTCTCGCTGTATATCGCTATTTTGAAATCAAAGTTCTGCTTGACAGAGAGGGAATCTCCAAGGTGCTCCTGTGTAATCGTTTTATTGCAGCCGTTGCCTCGCAGAGAAAGGCATCAAGGGCCAGGAAAACAAATCGGTGTTCCTGGAGGAAGGGAAATGCCGAGCTATGAGGCTTGGGCACATGAGCAAGATGTGACTGAACAAGTTACTGCACATGGACTGAGCCTGTTAATTAGCCACACATCGCCTCTTTGCATGAAATGAAAGCTTAAGCCTGACGAGGAGCTGTAGCACAGTCATAGGCAGTGCTACTGCTGCGTAATTTATTTGCTTCAGAGAAATGGACGCTTGAAACTTATTCTGGGTATTTTATAGACAAAAGAATTGACAGAGCAACACAGGAGGAAAGATCAAGTATGGCTTAGTTTCAGAGTACCTCTGGATGAAAAGCAGACATTGTATTCGCACGGTTTCAAAATCTCATTCAAATTCAGACTTGTTAGGACAGTTACACATCCGCTTTCCACAAACATCCTAATAGCTGAGCGTAATCGCTAGTATCTGGGCAGAGCCCACGCTAACCTGAGTGCTGGAATATTTGCCAGATTCATTGAGAAGGAGCGAAGGAACTGAATATGCAGTGCTTGGCTGAAAATCAGTTTGGTGGAAGAAACATGTGGAAGGTCTGCAAATATCTGTAAATGGTAAAAGTAAATATTAGCCTAGCATTAATGAGTAGAAGGCAAGCTACAGGCTGAATTTAATGGAAAATTAAAGTTTAATCTTTTGATTGTACCTATTTCAGCTGGTTGTTTGTAGGTTAGATTCTGACTCAGTTACAGTAAGGGTAAGACATGGATTACAGTAGAATTGCACCAAATATCCCACCAAGATAAGTGAGTTTTGAACACAGCCCTGTTATGTTGCATTCCTGGGGAGGCTGAATGAGTAGATTAATTTGGAGCCCTGAAAATCCTGAAAACACCTGTAAATTTACAGCAGTGGTGTGTTATGTCAGGAGTATTTGCTCATACCTCGCTGGAGATCTGCAGAAACAGCACTCCAACTCCATAAAATGCTTTTATCTTATGAAAGGAGTGATCCTCTGCTCGTGACATCAGCTCTTCATCAGTGAAACTGGAGACACTCAGTGAAGTGACAGAGTTTACAATCCGCTCCCCACCCTCCACAGCCAACTGCTCCCTCCCTCGCACGCACAGCTGAATCGAAGACATTTAGGTGATATCTAAACACGGGATAACGCAGCTGGAAATGCTGGATGTTTGAACCATCAGAGCATTGAGGTTATTCAAATCCCAGTTGCTGGAGCAGTATGGCACCTACCCTCCTGCACAGGAGAGGAGGAATCGCTTTCCAAGCACTTCCATATCATATTACAGTCTGGATTTATTTACGCTCTGGGCCCCTTTATTGATTAATACTGTTGAGAGATTTAACTAGCCACTCAATTATCCTGGCAGGCAAGGTCTGAGATGTTTTATTACCCCTCTCCCCACACATACACACCAGCTCACTGAACAGATTTTATAAATTATTGAAGGTGCCATTTTAATGTACTCAGCAAGGTGCTCTGGCAAGGGGCTTCCTAGATTCCCCTTGTGTTTTAATATCAGATGCGTTTCAGCTGCTGGCAGAGGGCTCTGGGCACTAAAGGCTGTACTCGGTGTTCAAATCTGTTAGTGCTCACATCAAGGACCATTACCTAACCTGCCTGTCAAGCAGCTGATTATATTAAAATGAGGTTTGCCAATAAATAAGAGAGTCTGCAAATCTCCACCCAGAGCAATCTCTTTTCAGGCTAATTGGAAGCTATGTCTTGCCAGAACCCTGCTTGTCCGTATACCAGCAGGTATCACCACACAGTTCCTTGTAAGACATCATCTCTATCCTGGATGAAAACAGATCCACCCTCAGCTTCTTTCTACCCCTGCATACACAGTTTTATCCATGCCATCCATGGGCCTCTCCCTCAGTCCTGGGGAAGCCAAGGTTTGTTGGGAGGGGACACAAGCCACTCTTCAGCAAGCACCCTGGTCCTCTGGGACCTCCTCCAAAGCCCAGCCAAGTGAACAAGATCCTCTGCAGCAGCTCCAACAGGCTTCAGCACTAGCCCTTGCTTTGGTGACCTGTGTTAAAAATAACCGCCCGCCACACGAGGGGAGGAGGAAGAGGAGTGTCACATCCCCCATCGTTCGCATCTGCGGAGTCATAAGTTTAGGAGGCCAGAAGAAGGTCACTCAGCATTCAGCCTGGGCTTCTCTCCAGGTAGGGCAGGACCAACGTGGGGTGAGGAGGCAGCATGATCTGGGTAGGGGAAACCTCCAGGTTTAAGAACCCCCTCCTTCTCCGGAAAGAGTCATGGTCAGAAAGAACCTCTCAGCCCAAGAAAGTCTTTCCAAAGCAGTCCTGGTGGACAGTGAAGTCACATTTATCACTTCATCTGCCTTTGACCTTCTTGAGAGCAGCCTTAGGACAAAAATCACCTCCAAAAGCCAAAATATTAGAAGCCAGCAGTGACTTCCCAGAGCAGCCTGTGTCTATCCTGTTATGAATCAGAGGCCTCCTTGTTTTTCCTGCTCCAAGAGCTGCCCATCTGAGAGCAGGTTTAACACCAGCTCCCTGCTGGCTTAAGGCAAAGAGCTGCAGAAGCGTGCATGCTATAGAAACAGCCACCTCCTCTCTGATGTGAACCTGGGAAGCGTTGAGACCTGCAATGGCTTAAAAATGGGATTCTTGGGCATTTTTTTGCAGCTGGTGTTTGGTGTGTGGGCACCACTGCCCCTGGGGAAGGGGAGGAATGGCTGGGAGCATCCCGGGCCCAGCTCGCTCGGGATGGCTGACTGCTTCCAGCAAGCTCCCAGCTTCGCCTTGGGAAGGGACTGTTAATGAAACTTTCCTCTTTATGACTAACTGGCTTGGGGATGTCTGTGTTTTCAAGTAGACCAGTAGCATATACAATTTCGAGCAGACATTGCTCCAGCCAAAGCCTTACTCATCCCATGTAAAGCCAGGGCAGAAATTACAGTTTCCTTTATTTAGAGGCGTATGTAAATAACAGCTGTAACAGTGGGGAATGTCCAGAGGAGGTAGGACAAGACATAATGTGCTTCATCAGCAATGACGGAGCTTTCTTCCTCCCCCAGACGGTCCAGGAGGGGAGTGGGCAGCAGAGCACTGTCACTGCCTGAGCCTTTCTGGGAGAGGTTGGGCAAACATCTGGCAGGAACAACACAGGCAAGGCCAAACCTTGGCCTTGGACAAGCTACGTCATGCCCAGCTCTCCCTTTCTGTGAGTTGCCTTCAGTGTTCTGGTTTTAGGGCAGAGGCTGAGAGCTTCTCTCCCTAAAATTCCAAGATGAGCAGTTACTCCTAACTCAGGCCTCAGAAGTTCTCATCTGAGTCCCACTCCTATCAACACAAAGAGTGAGCATTTGGGGGAAAAAAACCCCCACCACAGCTCAGGCTCTTCTTCGTGCTGTTATCAGCCAGCTTTTTCAACTGACAAGGACAGGCTGCCTTGCAGAAATGTAAAATTCAGCACAGACGCACCCTGCAGCGAGTCTGGGCACTGCTGTTTGCAGCAGCTGGGATCTGTACCCGTGTTGCAACACTCCAAAGCAATGATCCCTCATCCTTGCACGTTTCTAGGAATCCAGAGGGATAATTCTCCAGCATGGAAGCCTGAAGCAGTGAGTGACAGAGAAGAAAAAGTTTCTAGTGGAGCATCAGGGAAGATTCGTTAGTTTTTAGTGCATTCAAACTCATTTTTCTGAAAAAACAAAACAAAACCAGACCAAAATCCAAAACAAAAGAAAAAAAAACCCAAAAAACCAAACCAAAACCCAAACCCAGTGATCTGCTAAGATGTCTGACCTGCCCATATGTGTATCCCAGGCACTTATTGCTCCACAGCAAAGAGGAAGACCCAAAGGCAAGGAGATAATGAAATAAGAGTTATTTTAAACCTATTTATTTATTTCCCTCGTTTTTGCACATCTGACCTCTCTGCTCCATGAATTCCTATAGCAATTGCACAGAAATGCAGTTTAGCTGAATAAATTGACTGGGATTGGAGATATCTAACTGCTGACTTCCTGCCTGACAAATCAGAGATTCATTTCTGAGAGGTATTTATGTATTTAACTCCCCTAGATTGCTGTCACTTCCTTTCCCCCATCTGTGTAAGTGGCAAGGTCTTTGAAGACCTAATTTCTCATTGTTATTTCTGTACTACCTTTGATTTTGGTAGCGACTGTGGTGCCGTAATGGTTACGTCCAATTAAAGATCAGAAATGTACACATCCCAGCATTTGTCATTTGCCCTTTGCCGAACACAACAAGGTGCAATCACTAAGAAAAACAAACCAGGACAGAAATCAAGAGGAAAAAGGCTAACCCTGATTTAGGAATTCTCTGCCCATAGCTAATGCTCTCCCCAGGACTAGGGACAAGCTGTGAGAGCTGTTCTGCTCATACGCCAGGTTAACCCTAGTGTTTCCCAGTAGAGGTTTTTGGTTTTATCAACACCATAAAGTGTTACAGGATGCATTCGTGATGCGTATCCAGGCACCGGGAAGACACCTGACCTGGCAGTACCGGACAGCAAGAACATCCGGAGCGATGAGGGCTATGGAGCTTTCCCATGACTCATGAAATTGTAGTCAAGTATTCCATGAGTCACTAATTAACCTAACAAAACCCAGAGGGAAGAAAAGCTATTGCGTTGTTGGTTGACAAGAGCCTTTTCAAATGAACACGGCATAATAAGGAGGATACCAACATCCTCTTTCTGACTCTTGAGAAACTTGTAAGGAAGAGTTTTATCCGCTCACTTATTACCAAGGGACCTCAGCTGAGGTTAAGTAATTAGGATGGGATGGGACACTTTTTGCAGCTTGGAGGCTTGAATAGCAACATTAATGTAATGCAGTCACAGAAAACATGCAACAAGCTGTTAATAGTTGCTTATATTTACATGCGGTTCCCTTCCATTCTACTGCAAATAAACAAAATTTATCCAATACATAGAAAACAGAATGTAGCCTTAAATGAACCACGTGGTGAAATACAGTAAACAAGGTTAACTGTCTCACCTTCTGCCAAAATGTTCTGCACTTGCTTAACACTGTGACAGGAATGTGGAAAGGGAGTTTCCAGAGTCCTGGGTGCATTCATGCTCCCTGCTTTGCAATGAATTTCCTGGGAATCTCTGGGCGCCTTTGCAACTACAAGAAGATCATCATGCTGGTAAAGTAAATAGTGTAGACAAACCTTTCTAATCCCTCTGCTCCTCTGTTTTTGCTGTAAAATGGGATGAGGGAGATTGCAGAGTAGAGAGGATGAAATGTATTAAGTATTGTGGGGCCAGTGGTTGACTGCACTAACAGAGGCCATAGAAGGGCCTGGGACGCTGCTGGTTGAAGAGGTATTAATTCCAGAGGGGCACAAGGGGATTGGCAGCGGAAAGCCTGTCCTCTGTGGGACTTAAGTGGCATAGAAAGTGCCCCATTATTTTTAATTTGGCATTCAGTCTCTGCCTGACCCTTAGCATATCTGGGATCCTAACGTCTTGTTTGAATTCTCTTGTGTAGACATAATAATACAGACCTAAGTCTAAGGAGCAATCCAATACATTTTACATTTTAAAAAGTCACAGTCAGTTTGGCTTAAATAACGTGTATTGTATCGTTCTGACAATACTGATACAAGTTAAGAGATTTTTCTTCTTCAGAAGCTGTATCTGATGAATAAAGAGAAAAAATAGGCAGAAGAATAGACTTTAAATGGCATCTAGGGGAAAGAGCAAAACAGTGGAATTTTTTGGTTTTAGAGAACTTGTTTATTTTTTGATGACATTATCCTGTAGTTTGTGAGACTAGGATTTGCTTGGTGGAACTTCCTTCAGATCTCAGGGTTTATATTGAGAATGAGATTTTTCTGTCAGCGGTCTTAATCCTTTAACTAATATAGTACCTTTCATGAAAAACTCCAAGCATTTTGTAGTCCTCAGGTCATATGTTTTAAGATTATACTCAGCCATTCTCAATTTAACGTTGCACTCCTGTAGGAGCCTGGAGCCACAGCCAGATGAAACAATTCTCATTATATTGACTTGCACCAGCAGAGGCCCTGGCTAATGCCAGCCAACATGCTTAGGAAGAGAATCAACTTGGAAGACATGCATAACTGCTGTGGCATCAGTTTGATGTGTCACAGGACACAAAATTAAGGCCATGATAAAAAAAATGAAACTGATACCTGTATGGGTAAGGCACAGAAGGGCTCTCCCTGTGACTCTGACACAGAATAAGCCATTGTACATGAGTAGGAAGAATGGCCATCGCGAGATGCACGCTTATTATTTCATGTGAATTCCTTCTGATCATCACATGTGAGTGAGAGCTGGGAGGATTAGGTCTTTGTAGTTTTTTTTATGGTGAGCTTCAGAGGAAGGGTCCCTTGTATCTAAATAGGATACCCCAACAGCACTGAACAAAATAAAAAAAAAAGAAAATATACTAGAAACAATCAAAACACAAACGTTACCAGTTAGTGCAAGTCAGCACTGTCACTGAGGATGAGAGTTGCCACCCACAGACCCACGCATGTCAAAGCAACCTGCCTAATTTGATCAGAATAATTCTTTGTGGTAGGATTCAGTTGAAAAGATGATGCACAAATAGGCCCTGGAGCAAATTATAGCATTTTAACAACATACGTATGCTCTTATCTGAATCATAGAGGATCTGTTGTTACACAATGGATCAAGTGTCCTCCATGTAATGTTTTAGCCAGTTCCCCTGTGATATAGAGGAGGCACACGTTGTCTGCATCCCACAGGAAACATCCTGCCTCTCCCTGGCTGTCAGCACGGCATTGGCCATGTCAGAGCATCACTATGTGTCGCAGCAGCAGCCAGTTATTTACCATCCCTGCCGACAGGCCCTGAACAGCACGCTGGATTTAGGCTAGCCATTCATTGCTTTTCCTCGCCAAAGCTCTTGCCAGCTCTTTGACTTTTAAGAGCAGAGTTGCCAACACCAGGCTATTTCAACACAGAGGCCTCCTCACTTCTGCGCCAGAGGTTGCAAGTGGGAATGAAGAACCACCGGGCTGCCGGAATGCCTGCCTGATTACTTATAGCAGGGGAGAAGAGGTGAAAAATTTCAGGAGAACATAAGTAATGAATATGTTCCAGGTTCACAGTGTGCCATGATTAAAGCCAGCATTAAACCTATTCTGTAACTACACAAAACGACTGACTGACTCACTGCTGACTTAGATAACATCTGTTGTTTCTGTTTGGTTTTTTTTCTTTCTCCTGTTATCCAAGAAACCAAGGCCTCTTTGCTCTTTACCCACTAACTTCATTAAAGCGTAATACCTCTTATCATGCAGCTCATTGTAACAGGTTTGCTGTGTGCATGTGTTTTCCAGGAAGTTTCCAACGGTACTCCTTGTACTGATTGCAAGAACTGTTATCAATCAACTGTTTTTAACTAGACAGTGATGCATATGTAGCTTCTGCAAAGGGTTGTTTTAAGCCTGCATTTCATTTGTCTCGGAAAAAGAAATACATTTGGCAAAGATATCTCCTTGTGCCCTCGTGTCTGACCTCTACCAGCTGCCAGTGCTGAAGACCCAAGGACAATTAAAGGATTTACCCCTTTGCTACCCGCTCTTCAAAGGTGTCAATCAGTGAATGTTAGGGTCAGGCTACACTAATAAATTGCGCATTTCTAATATGGACAATATTCCGTCTACCCACCTTCTACTCTCTGCCTGTAATATCTACATTTTAATAAATCCTTTTATTACAGCCCCGATAGGCGTGACTGTCAAGTGTCAGGCTGAGCCTAGAAGCAAAACAGGACAGAGCACTTAGAGAAGCAGGCTACTGGGAGATTCCTCAGCTCTTACATGGTCTCAGAAGTGACCTAAATAAGAAGGAGGGACCTTAAAGAACCTGCCAAAATGGATCCTTTTTGGAAACACAGACAGCAGCTGAAGTAGACTCAAACAGTGCTTCTTGTTCTCTCTTGCATATAAATAATAGGACAAAAAAGGAAGCAAGAAAAAAAAAGCCAGTTCATCTCTGACGCTTGGTTTTTGTCTGAAGCTCTTGAGATTTTGATTTTCAGTTACCTAAAGTAGAGATGATTTAACTTCATGTTATAATGTTCGGGGAGTACTGCCTGCTATGCAAAACGAAACACTAGAGATATCTTCTAAAGTACAGCACAAAGAGAAGGTAATTATAGAAGGTATTTAAGCCTGAAGAGTCAGTTCTTTAAGTTCCTAATGAATTCCTGATAAGAAATTTCTGAGCCAGAAACCTCATGGTGGGACTAATGGAAAAATCCCAAATTAACTTGAAAAGGCAATCAAAATTTATCAAGCACGTGAAGTTATTCAGTTCAGGCTGATGCTACAAAATGCCAGCAGCACCGTGACATTCTGGGCATGATAGAAGATCCAAAGTAATACAGAGAAAGACCAAAGAGGGGAGGGGGAAAAGAAAGGAAGGTAGAATTCATAAAAACCAGCACATGAAGTTCTGCCAGCCTGGGCTATTGACACATGCTATCTGGTCAGAGATCAAGCCTTGCCACAGATGACATAATTTCTGCAGGAACTGGCAAAAACTGCTTTCATATCCTACCAAACAACAAACAAACAAAAAGGAGACATTCCAAGGTCATTTTACTGCCAAAGTGCCATCAGCACATCATCCCTGTCCCTCTGAACTGAGCCAGGTGGAGCACCAGCTCTGCTCCAGGGCAGAAGCATCCTCTGCGGTGGAGAACCTGCTCTTGAACCAACACCCTGAGCTGCACAGAGCCAAGCAGACCCCACAAGACAGAGCGGCGTGGGCTTCCTTGGGACTTTTTTTGAACTGCAGATGTTCAGCTCATGAGTACCTTGTGCAACATCTATTTTAGTATGACAGGGGAAAAAAAAAGTGTTAAAGTCTCAGTCACTGCCCTGATGGCTGCTTACCTTGTCCTTCTGTGCGAGGACAGAATTTAACCTACATAACCAACCTACTGTTGTAACCAGAGCACTGGATGGTTGCACTCCACGTGGAATTCCATAAGGCTGGATTATGCCTTTCTTTTCTTTATCTCCCGAGTTTTGAACAGGCCTGGTGACACCAAACCAGCTCATGTTCTGAGCTAGCTCATACCTGGAGCTGCTTCACCAGTCTGTTCCTGGGTTTACTCAGTGCTGAAGCACAGCAGCTTCCCAGATACCAAGAAGTTAATTAATTAATTTGTTAGCAAACATATTTGGCTCCTTGATCAGCTCAGCCAGAGGGAAATAAAAGCTCCAGTCCCAGAGAAACTCAGTCTTCCACGTGGCTTTGATCTTGGGACTTTCCAAAGAAAGGCAGCTCTGAAATATTTGCGTGCAGGCTGCCAGCTTGCATCCCTGTCGCTGGGACAAAAACCAGTAACAGAGCTCCAAAGTTCATGGTGAAAACACTGTTCTGTGTGAAACTGCACACAAGGACCAGACACAGGCAATGCCTGATGACTTTTTTCAGTTTGTTTTGGGTTTTTTTGGTGTTCTTTTAAGCCATATTTCACCTACCTCAGTCATTTTACCCCCAAGTTAACACCCAGCTGTGAATTGTAGGTGTTTCATCTTGGTGAGGTTGCGAAGCTGGAGCCACTACGGTGGAAATCCTACACTCTGCACCAAAAGACTCTGCTGAAGCCCGTCATTTATCGCCTGAATGGAAAGAGTACCAACCAACACAAATATTTGAACTTCTCGCTGTTCCTGGCAGGACTCTTGCAGCTACGCACGAGCAGGTGGCATTTGTTTTTGCTCGGGTGGGAGAAGCAATAGAGACAGAGCTGGGTATGAGCCGAATCCAGCGGGCAGGAGCGGCAGGTGCTGTTCCCAGGGCTGGAGCATCTGCACGCGTGGTTTTATCAAGGCAGGGCGAGTTGGTTCCTGGAGGCTTACCAGGGTATGGATCAAGGATGGTTGTGGATCGTGAAGAGCAGCACAGGGCAGAAACTCCAGCGGGCAAATCCTTCGCCCGTTGGGGGTGTGAGAAGAACGGAACCAACACCCCCGAAGGCTCCAGATCTGAGCAAAAACCTAGGTGGTTCAAACCTGGACCTTTCTCAAAACTGCTCCAGCTTGGTCACATCCCACTTGACCAGAGCAAAGCTTTCCTCGGACAAACAGCACCCTTCAAAATCATGGCGTTTTCCTGACCTTATTTCAGAGCGAGGGCAGGACCACTGGAAAGCTCAGTGACTCCAGCTGCATGACCACACAATTGTCCCCCCTGCCGTTTCTACATCTGTTAGAAGTCCAAGGACACAGCCCTGCTGTTGTGGGGCTAGTTTGCCTTTATAAGTAGTTACAGTGTGGTCACCTCACCTTTGGTGCTGTGAGAACTCGTGCAAGGCGTTTCCCTCATCCTCAAAAAGCTCAGGAGCAGGAGACCAGAGGCTCCACCACCTGCAGACCGGGAGGCCACGAGCAGACTTGGTCTCACCGATAGCACTGGTGCAATTTAAACAGCCTGCGGAAAAACAAACAGCCCGTCGGTGGATGGGCCCGGTGCCCTGGCTCACAGCCCAAGGGGGGAAGCTGGAGAGCACTGAGCAAAGGAGTCAGAGGACAGCCCTTAGGCCAAGCACCCACCACAGAGGTTGGTGGCCAGTGACCTGCACGGGGGACAAGGACTGAGCCGAGGAGCACCAGTGAAGGCACCATCTCCCCGGCTGGCCACCGCTCCGCTCTCCTGACACCGGTTTCACCAGCTATCACAAGTCTCCGGTTTAGGGTACGAGTCTCTAGTGACATAACTTGTAATCAATATGAAAGGCAAGAGCAAAATTAACTTCTAATATTTCTCCTTTCTGCACACCCTCCCCTAATTTCAGCATGGTTTGCTAAATACTGCATTTAGGCTTTTGTTCTGGCATTAAAAAAATTAAAATATCTGCTCTGCATTCATGGCTTCAAGAGGAAAGAAGTGAAGGAGAAAGTCCAACAGCAACACAGGCTCAGCCAAGCACAGCAGCTGCACGAACCAGTCTCCTGCTGCAGCGCCGGGAACAGCAACCCGAAACACCAGCCTGCAAAAGTTTGGTGCTATGATGGATATTCCCCGATACGCGTTTGAATTATTTCCTAACATTTATCAGAGCTCTTCACACCCGTCTATGCCGACATGCTTCAGAAGCCGGGTTCAATTGAGGCGAAAGCCCTGCCACCAGGCCGAGAACAATGCCGCGCTTTCTCTCGGCTATCTGCGGGAGGATTACACCCCCGGGAGCTGCGCTGGACACACCTGCCCCGGCCAAACGGAGCTGGAGATAGCCTGCACCTAAACACACACCCCTTACAAGGCCAGGCAGGCGGCTTTTGGAGGAGCCGGTTGGCAAGTATTTGTTTGCTCGCCCTTAGCGACACAGACAAACAAGTAGGAAGCAGAGCTGAACGAAAACTCGGAGCCTTCATTGTGTTTGCAAGGCTCAGGGTAGCCTTAGAGCATTTCCTGCGCTTTGGGAGCACAGCAGAGAGGGATTCTTCTTAGGAGCTGGTAAAGCAGCCCCTTTGGATATTTGTCAAGCCTTTTTCTCTTGGCAGCCTCCTGCGGGGACCCAAGGAGACAGGAATTGCTAAGGGATCGACATCTCCTGGCAAGCACTTGCTGAGTCAGCCCGTATCAGTCTTCAGATACTCATGGAGGGAGAGACGTTGTCCTCGGATGGCTTTGCCCAGGGTCTGTAGAGGCGCCAGCTCACGCTGCAGCCACCTCACCCTGCCCGCGCCGGAGGGACCGGCGGCACAGGGCAGAGCACGGCACCCTGCACCTACGGGACCGTGGGAGGCAAGGAAGCCCGCGCTGACTGACAGCGGGGTGGCCAGTGGTAAATAAACAGATTGCGCTTGGCAGCGTAGAGAAGAACATTTCACTTTGCTAATGAGAAGTGGCTTATGCCAGTGGAGGAGAAGCACCGGGGCCATCCCCCTTTGCAGCGACCGACAGAACACCACAAGTTTCAGTGCAGATCACAGCGGGGCAGCTGATGGATGAGCCATACTTCAGAGCTGCCGTGACAGAGCGGGCAAAGTTCTTCCATTACGTCACTGCTACCTTGCCTGACCCAAGGGTTAAGAATAACAATCCACTGCCTCACGCTGCCAGAATGAAATTATTTAGGGGCAGGCTTCCGAGGGCAGCCATGAGCTTGCTGCCCTGGCAGGGAGAAGGGCTTTGAGAGGTAGGGCCCATCAGTACCCCCAAAGGAGATGGAGGCCAGCAGGGATGTGACTTCATTCCGATAAGTGCAAGGGATGCCAAGTGTTTGGCGTGTGCTGCGCAGAATAGGATTAGCATGGGCCCTGCAAAGATCTACTCGCCCGAGCATGGCTTTTGCTTAGGGTGTTTCTGATCTCACTTGTTTATCCTGGTTATACACAATCATGAAAGCCTTCCAGAGCCAACAGAGATGAAGGAAGTGCATTCCTGATGAGCTGCTCCCTCCCAAGCCAGTCCCCTCCCTTCCAGAGGAAGATTCTGCAGCCTACACAAGGCATTGTGTTTCTTAGGAGACTAGGATAGGATCTGTGTCCTGTTTCTGGACAAGACCTACCACAAGCTGCACTCATGTGACAAGGGCACCCTAGAGTCCCTCTCTCACATCCCCCACAACAGAAGGGAGGATATGAAGCGGAAGGAGGATATGAGGGAGATGGTCATGAGAGCACTGTGCAACCTCTTGCCGAGTACTAGGAATGCTGTCTCCTTCCTGGGAAGTCAAATATTTGCACCCCCCCTGGGTTGGGAAAAGCAGGAATTCACTTGCTTGCAGGGGTACCCAAGGAGAAAGACAGCTGAGCACCTAGAGTTACAGCCAAACTGCTCCGCTCTTTTTCATTGTTTCCTTACACACACATTCATTGCAGCTGAGGCACTCTGCTGCTGCCCAGCAGGCACATCTGGACAGATGTTTGACATCTGTTAAATCCCATCATGCAAATTTCCCTTCCATAGATGTTCCCAGGTCACTGCAGTCCTGCTTTCTCACAACTTCATATTCCTAGAGACTCACCAAGTATGATGTGGCATTTCTGATCCTCATGGCCCTGGGCAAAGGTTATGCCACCCTCTAATGGGTGGGGGTCATCCATGACAGAGACTGGAGAAGCTCTCTAACCACTGGTGCCTGAAGAGCTTCAGGATGTTCTTTCCTGAGGGACCATCAAGTCCAGCCTGACCAGTGTGTTTTGCAGTGGGGAAGGAGAACTCCACAGCAGCAAGTGAAGGAAAACAGAGAATGAGCACAGCAGTGGAAAAAGGGAGGGTGAAAGCAGATAATTGCTGTAAAACGCTGAGCCCTTTGCTTCTGCACGCTCAGGAAATTAGAGCAGTTAAGAGCCTGGGTTGAGCATTGGTGATGACATCTCGGATAAGTTCATGCACATAAGCAGGACAAAGTGTTACCACCACTCGTGTGGAAACCCTCCCCGTGAGCTCTGCGCAGAGGCAGGAGCACGCCTTCGTCACAAGAAGCTCTCATTGGCCACGGTTACCCATTACCCAGCAACTTGGGAAACAAGCAAACCCATCCCCCTGGGCAGGAGCTGATGTGTGCAGTGTGCATCTGTCATACAAGTAAAGGCGGAATAGCAGGGTGAGTCTCCAGGAGCAGAGGAGCTGCAGGAAGCAAGGTGGCCGTGGTGCTTTAAGGCAGCTGATGATGGACAATTGCAACACAAAGACCACACGACACCATAATTTTCTATTCCCTGGACAAACCCGGCTTCAGGTCCAGAATAACCATCAATGTCTCAGGCTGGGAAGAGGAAGTTGTCACTGAATTGCCCTGTAACCACCAAGCTCCATGCCCTGCTCCACAGGGAGAGCATGCCAGGGGCCATCCTGGCCTGGCTATTTCTGCAGTACAGACAGAGTGGGAAGAAAAAAATAGGGCATTTCCACACTTTTAAGTTTAGTGGAGGTTCCCTGCATACAACCAGGCTTCCACAGTCATCGCCTGTGCTCCCCCCAAACCCCCCTCTTGTTCTGACACAGAAGAACAGACCAAATGTTTGATCTGGAGTGAAAAACCCTCTTGCTCCCAAGGTTTCCAGCAGCATAACACATTGGCTCAGTTCAGCTTGTCAGATGTGGGGTGGGAAGGCCTCTCCCCAGGACGTGCATTTCCCCACATGAAGCCCAAAGACAAGCTGCCACAACCCAAACAGCACAACCCGTAAGTCTCGATGCAGTTCCTTGGGAAGCTTGTGAAGTCTTGTCCTCACCACAACAAAGCGTCCCCGTTATCAATGCAGCTCCTCCCCTGCCAAGCTGTGCTTGCTGAAAGCTGCTAGGAGCAGACTGATCACTGTCCCAGGAAAAGCCAGGTCTAGGTCTCCTTTTATTTGACTGGTTTTGGTGGAATCCCAGATCCCTCCACACCATTGAGAAATAAACCCACTGGAGATGGCAACCTAGTGCTGAGTTAGGGTTTCACTGCTGACAGGATCATAAATCCCAGAGGTTTGGGATTTGTTTTTTTAAATCAGGGACCAGAAACTTGGGTGGAGAGCAGGGAGCTGCTCTGGCAGCTCGGGTAGTAATTTCGGTAGTGGCACGAGGTCAGTAATCGATTGTGCTGCAGAAGATCCAGAGGCAGCCCATCTGCTTCCTCATTTACAACCCTAGCACATGCCTACAGAAATCCTCCATATGCCATCCAGCTTTAGTACCCTCTCCTATTCTTAGCCCAAGCTGCTCTTCTTATAGACTATTACTCAGCTTCATACTCTGTTTCTGGCTGTCCTAGATCCCTCCCCTGTCCCAGCCCCCAGAGGCCAGCCAACTCCCCCTGTTTAGAAATTTCGGGGAAAAGCAAGTAAGTGATCCACACCACCGAGCTTACCAGGAACTGCTGGGACATGGAGAGCCAGGACAAGTCCCCTTCCCCTGCACAAAACATCCCTTGGGCTTGCTTCTGCTGCTTACAGCACTATCAGGCTCAGCCCAGCTCATGTACCATGCTCACCTGGCAGAGGGGACGGAAAAAGCAAGGTGGTGGGTCTGGAGGCAGCGCTGGTATTTGTCCTCTCCCAAAGTGCCATCTGAGAAGCAGAAGACAGCTCCACCACCAGGAACTGCAGGAAAGCTTCAGGAGCAGGTACCCGCCTGCTGATATAGGGCATCATCCAGAGCAGCTCCAGGTGGGTGAGCTGTGGGGCTCAGCCCCACCACCCGCTCTCCTGGCCCACAGCTGTGCAAGGGCGTTTTCTGATTAAACCGGGGGTTGAAGAGAGAAATGTCATTCCTAATAAAGCAGAAAGTCCCATTTTAGAAAAGCCCTTTGTGGTAAGGGCTGAGAGTCTCCCCCCTCGGGTACAAGGGTACTATGGGAGCCAGGAGCCTCTTGAAGCACACACGCCTGTCTTGATTCGAATCAGCAAGTAAAGATGAGTCTTTTCTCAATAACTTTATTGTGTTTCTCAAGCTGTTTTATCCTAGGTCTTGTCTGAGATGACTTGTTATTAATTTTTTTAAATGCAGGTATTGCCATGGCTTTGTCATTTGAAAACTGCTCCTGCCCACTGTACTCTTTTTTCTAATTTTTTTTCCCCTTCTGCTTTTCTTTATGGTAGCAAAACAAAAAAGGCCTTGAGGGCTGGCTGATCCTGGGGATGGGTGGGAGTGAGAGCCAGGAAAAACCTTGACTGGGGCCCTGGAGCCAGCCCCAGCAAGCACAGCTGCCATAAACAGCTTTAAATCCTGGTGGGTTCAGATGGCCCATGCTCCCCCTTCAAATTCCCATCCCTCCTATTACATAGGAAAAGTATTTCAGCTCTGAAATGACCTCGTAAAATCCTCTGAGAGTTTAAAGATCCAGAAATACTGAGAAAAATATCGAGATGGGGCAATATGCAATAGCAATATGATGCTCAGGTTATTTTTTCAGAGGGTGGAGGTGGCTTTTCCAGCTAAGACTAAGGATGTTGTTGTGGAGGAGAGCTGGCCCGGGGACTCTGGGTAGGACCAGCAGAATCCAGGCACAGGGATGGTGCCAGGGAGCCTGGCAGCAGAGCATCAGCAATGTTTTGGTGTACAGAGGCTGCATTTATATGTTACATTCTTATTTTTAATCCACTGGGAAGCCCGACTGTGCCCCTGCAGGCAGAGCTCTTGGGTCTGGGAGCGGTGCCAGCGGCTGTCTCTGCTGTGCTCCTGCTCCCGGCAGCAGCCTCCCACCTCCTCTGGGCGCTGGGAGAGGGGTCTGCAGCCCCGGCAGCGGTCCTGCCCCCAGCCCACGCATGGGGTTTGCTGTTCCTTGGCTCTGCTCCCGCTCAGCCCCTCGCGGAGACAATGCCCATCCATCCTGCACCCAGAAGAACACACGGGGAGCCTGGCTTTAGGGGAAAACCCAAAGAAATAAAGTTCTCCAAGTTCGTGCTGTGATTTGCACCTACTGCCTTATCCTAAGAGCGATCTGCAAATGTGGTGGGAACTGGCTAGGGATTTACGGATACATCATGCCCAGAGGGGTGGCTGCAGAGGGACTGTGTGGGACCCTCGGGGCTTTCACAGCCCCCCCAGGTGCCATGGAGCCCCCACCCTGCTGGGCACAGGGCTCTGTCTGCTTTGAAACCCTTTCCCGGATGGATCCACATTGCTTTGTCTATGTGGGACTGCTGTGTCCCCATGGAGGAGTGGTGTAGGACCAGAGCGCTCGCTATAACGGGGTCTTTGTGGTGTGGACCCCTGCTCCTGATGCCCCAGCCCAGCCAGCCCCACACTGAACCAGTGACCTTGACCCTTGACAGGAAAATGCTCAGGCTCCCGTTTCCATCCTGGGAGAGCTCCAGCCCCCAGAGGCCACATCCAGAGCTGGTGCAGGCGGGTTTGCCAGCAGCCGGGGGCATGGCCATACAAACCCCATGGCTGGAGGCAGCAGCATTTCTCCATCCTCCTCGAGGGTTGTCCGGCAGCAGTAGAGCCCTGATTCCTGCTCCATTTCTGATCATTAAAACACGTAATTTGAAGTAGAGAAGGGTGTATCGAAAGCCTTTCCACAGGCTTTATTTATAAACCACAGTCCCCCCATGCTAAATAAACTTAATTTATCTTGACATCCTATTAGCGTGGGTCCCAGCACCACTGTGAATAGCATGGCTGCAGGGCCACCGGTCCTTGTCACCACACCAGGCTCCTTGGTTGGGCTGGAGAAGCCGTGGAAGCAGTGCTAGTTGTGTCCCTCCTGCCTCCTCTGGCCTTTCAGCTGCAGCTTCTGGATATTTCTTTTGTGGAGGAAGAAGGAAGAAAAAAAAAAGAAAAAAAAAGGGGGAAAAAAAAGAGAAGAGGGTGTTTTCCCCACAATGCCATGCTCCTACCCGGCCTCATCTCCAAAAGAATCTATAACATGCTGACATTCGTCCAGCGTCACCCCAGCAAGGACTGACAGCAATGTCTTCCTGACTCTAGAGGGGAGAGGAAGAAAAGCGACGCGAACCAAAGGAAAAATCCCATCTCCCATGACGGCCACCCCCCGCGCCCTGCCCTGCAGCCCCTGCTCGGCCTGGGGGGCAGAGGTGGGATGGGGAGCTGCTTTGGGCAGAGCAAGACGGATGCAATGAGAGCACCAGAGGCAGCTTTACTCAGCAGAGGGAGCTGCTATGCATGACATTTTTTTGGTTTGTATTTTTTTAAAGGATGTTTAATGGGAGGTTTCCATGGACTCATGCCCCATAAAGTCACACTGTAGCACATCGTCCTGGAAACAGCTGCACCCTGTGAATGACCGGGACTATTTAAAAAATGCAAACAGCAGAGAGGGAAACTCAAGGTGACCCCTTTTTACTATCAGGAGGCAACTGTGCTCTGCTGGGCTGTGCCACAGAGGGCTTTGCATTTTGGCAAGCGCCCTGGCTGGCACCGGGGCCAGGGGAGCAGCCTTGGGTCCCACAGGGACACAGTGACACTGCCTGCTGCTGGGTCCCCCCCAGGGGCTGGCCCTGGCAGACGCAGCAAGAGGCATTTCTGTAGGAGCTTTACAGAAGCAGGACAGAGAGGAACAGTGCGTCCCAGTGGCTGCTGCCCGTTGAGAAACGTCTCCCCTTTAACACCTCTTGACAACACCAGACTAGAGGACTCTGACCTTCCTGACATCTCTCTTGCAGGTCCTTCCATGAGGACATGGACCTGTTGGAGTGAATCTGGAGAGGGACCACGAAGATGCTGGGAGGGCTGGAGCCCCTCTGCTGTGGGACAGGCTGAGAGAGCTGAGGGGGGTCAGCCTGGAGAAGGGAAGGCTCCGGGGAGACCTTAGAGACCTTTCCAGTCCCTCAAGGGGCTCCAGGAGAGATGGGGAGGGACTCTGGATCAGGGAGGGGAGCAATAGGGCAAGGGGTAATAGCTTTAAACTGAAAGAGGGGAGATTTAGATCAGATATTAAGAAGAAATTCTTGGCTGTGAGGGGGGTGAGCCCCTGGCCCAGGTTGCCCAGAGAGGCTGTGGCTGCCCCATCCCTGGAGGGGTTCAAGGCCAGGCTGGATGGGGCTTGGAGCAGCCTGGGCTGGTGGGAGGTGTCCCAGCCCAGGGCAGGGGGTGGAACGAGATGATCTTTAAGGTCCCTTCCAACTCAAACCATTCTATAATTCTATGATTTGTAGCTCAGATTCTCACTCACCATTTTCAAGGACTCTCGGATGCCCAAATTATACTGCAGGAAACAGATTAGCAGTGGAAAAAAAAACCCCAGGAACATCCTAATGCAGTGCTTGACCTTGCCTCTGTCACTCCAAACTCCTGGCAGAGGCATCAAGAAGCGTTTGAGGCTGGCTGTGCAGCATCCCTCCCCCTCTGGCCCGTCCTCCGCAGCGCAGCTGGGTATGACACAGTCACAGACGAATGCCATACATCTTGATCCCTCCCTAAACGTGCAAGAACCTGAAACAGGAACTCCAAGAGTGGGAGTTCAGAGCAGGGATTAGGCCGGGGCGGCGGGTGTAACTGCGTCTGGGTTTGGCTGCACGCAGCAGAACTGCTCCTCGCCCAGCCAGGCGGCTCCGAGCATCAGCAGTCGGCACCTGGCTGCAGGTGGCAGGCTTGGTCCAGCAGAGGACTGGGAGATCTCTGGAGGTGGCCAAGGTTTATTAGAGAAATTGTTAAACCGAAGTGACTCGGATACAAAGATAAGCTGCACTGCCCTCTGCAAGACAAAGGTGTTGGTGACCCGTAGAAACTGACAGAGGTTACCGAGACATCAGTGACCACAGCAGGTCTGACAGTAGAATGGTCACCTTGCAGTTAATCTCAGTGGAGGCAAAGTTTCTTTCTACCTGGTACATCCAATAGGATGTGTACATTGTGTCAGCATATAACTACCGCTTTTTACCTATAGCCGGGCTGCCTTTCCTCCGGGACGTTGCCATCTGTCTCGGCAGCATCTCTTCTGTTCCCATTCAATCACAGTAGCTCTCCCCTCCCTCGTTTGCCGTGTTTAATCATCCAAAGCAACATATCTCTATGGAACATTTCTAAATTCAATGTTAGGCTGCTCTCATCTTTAACTGGATGGGGAAATAAGAAGGTGCAGAAGTCAAAATCTGTTATTAGACCTTTAAACTAAAATTAAAAAGAAAAACAAAAACCGCTGTTCATTTCTCACGGAGAATTCAAACCCTTCCACCGGCATGTTCCTAGGAATGTTTTTCTGCTTGCCACAGTTCGCGTCACGGGATCGTATCCGCCTCCCCTCCCTGGAGCACCATGGCGTTCGCTGGTCTGTGGGATGGGATGTCATAGGGCTGCACACAGCAGTGCTGCGGTCCACAGGCTCGCCAGCACGGCGCTGGATGACAGTCTGAGTGCGGGGCAAGCCCGGAGGGATGGGGAGGCCGAGGTGCAGGAGCAGACCTCGTAGCCGTTTCCTGAGCGGCTCTCATCGTGCTGCCCGGGCTTGGAGCGTGCCCCAGTCCTGCTGCTCCCGGCTGCTTCTGGGGAGTCAGACTGCATGTCGCTGCACACCAGCCAGTCTCTAGCGATGGACTGGGGGTAGCCAGGCTGCGCCTCCAGCTCACTGTCCAGCACTTTCCAGTACTCCTTGCCCCTGAAGAAGTAACTCGCACCTGCGAAGAGACCAAAACCCAAAGGCAAGATGAGTGGTGATGGGCGCTCTCCCAGTGGAAAGGGCAGGGGAGCACCGGGAGCAGCAGAGGAGCCCTCCCACCCCAGCGGAGGCAGATGCGATACCACCGCTTGTTGCCAGCACCCTCTCTCAATGCCGGCGCGCAGCAGCTGCTGGTGGGATGCTCCAAAAGATGATGCTAACGCCCAGCCGGGATCTCTCACACCAGCCAGGAGCCACCAGACAGAGGGAGGCGGGTGGTGAGATGTCGCCTCTTCTATGGTGGGTCCTAGAGCAGATGCATCCCCCTGGCCCTGAGGGTGGGCAGGGTAAAAGCACTAATAAACCCACACCTGGGCACAGCGTTTGCATCTCTCACTGTCTGTCAGTGGACAGTCTTGTAACGAGTCATGGTAAGGCTGAAGAAGACCTCACCTGCCTGTTAATAACCTGGGGTGCTGCTGCTCTCCCTGGGCTCAGATAAACAACCTGAGCCTGGCAGGGCCCTGCGAACCTTCTGCTCTCAGGTGCGTTTTTTCCACTCTGAACTGGGAGGTTGTGAATTCTCTAAGGGGGTCCCACGCTCACAGAGGACTCCTACCCATGTGAACGGCCAGTCGCTCTTAACAGCTTCAGGAATTCAATTTGAAAAACCTTTAGAAATGTCTCTCCCTTCTGCCTGGTTTATTGGTTGCTATTACACTGTTAGGTCGCCAGTAAATAAAACCTGGAAGTGCCACTTTGCTGTGAGAGAACAGCTGGTTTTAAACACCTTCTGTGACAAAATTTTTGTGGCTTTTTCAGTGAGAAGAAACCACTGAGAAATCTCAACCCCAGAAAATAAGTCATAACTCTGGGGAAAACATCTCCTTTAAAAATATTCTCTGTCCCCATCCTCATATATCTAGCTGAAAATCCAATGACAACAACTTCAGTGAAAAGCAAACCAGCACGTATTAGGACAAAAATCACTGCAAAACAACATCAACTGTGTTCTTTTAAGAAAATCGAATTATTAGGCCCTCTGGATATTTTTGTTGCCTGCTAGAAATTACAAAGTCATTTCGCGAGCTGCGCGGGGAGCTCTGGCTGGAAGCCCACCTCCCTCGTCAGCTCTCAGACACCAGGAGCTGCCGTCCCATCTGGGGCTGAGCAGTTTGTGTCAGCAGGCGCGGTAGAAGGGGCTATAGCTCATCAGCAAACGAAGCACTGATTTATTTTTTTTCTTGTGCCTTTTGAACTGCAGTATAGACTCACCATCTGACCACCTCATGGCATCATCTAAAGGGCTTGGTATTCCCTTCCACAGGATGGTCTCTGAAGGGTACCCGGGATCCATCCTCCGCTCGTGGTCATCATAGCGCCAGTAGAGATTGTCCTTAAAGAAATAAGTCTTGTCATTGTGGGCCCAGGAGAAAGCGGCGTCGATTCCTCCCAGTGGCAGACCGAAGTCCGAGATGGGTCGTGGGTATCCTTCCTCCACGTTATTGTCTTTGAAGACCCAGTATCTGTCTCCTGCGGAAAGGAAAGAAGCACAGAGCAAAATCACATTTGTTTCACAGACGAAACCAGCATTCCCCTGCAGACAAGCTGATGCTTCATTATCTGTTGCCGTGACAATCCTCAGGACTGAGCTCTTGGCATTGAAGGATGGGGATGGGAAGGCAGCAGCCTGGTGGGGAACCTCGGTCTTTGAACAGCTGCTTTTCTGTGTGTCAGGCTCTCCACGGAGCATAGCCCCGCTTCCCTCCTGAACGGCCGCAGGCGCGACAGTCCTGGGACAGGAACACGCCAACAGTGTTAGTATAGTTGTCACTTTAATGTACTTGGTGGTGGCATTTGGTTTTCTGCCCCTTTGATTTCTGCCTGATATCCAGCTGCAAGAAACAGAAAGTTACCTGCAGCTCTTGCAGGCAGGTTAAGCACTATCTGCCCACTGCTGACTCCTAAGAAGGAAAGTGTAGTCCCGCTTTGGAAGAGAAATGGCCACACTTTTTAGAACCAGCCGGGCTGAAGGACCTCTGGATTTTAAGGGCTGTAAGGAGGATGCACAGGGGCGGGACAAATCCCATGAGCATCTCACCGCTCATCAAGTGTCCTACAAAGCCACCTCCCAGCCCTACCCTCGGCAGGATAAAACTGTCAATATGGGGTTTTTTCTGATATTATTGAAGCATGACATGACTCGTCCATGGTCTGTGGCAGAACGAGAAAATGAATCCCTTGATCAAGATCCCTTGATTCCTATGTGATACTCGAACCGTGGGGATGGTCTTTCTGCTTGTACCATGTTTCTTTGGGAACCTGCATTGTCCTTTTGGGTATCGCGCAACTATGTTTTAAAGATGAGGCTTTTTCCTCCCTCGGTTTTCTAGAAAATCTGACGAGGCCCTTAAATACATGCCCATGTATCAGCAGCAGGACCTTAGAGGCCGGGGTAATTTGTGTGCTTTGGTTTCTGTCCAGGGATCAATGAAGCAGCGCTAGGGCGAGAGAAGGAGGCAGTATTTTATAGCTGGAAAGAAAATCTCGCGGTTAATCTTTGGAGGTAGGCAGGACTAACACAGACATCATGCCTGGCCACGGAGCACTGCGCCTGCCAGGGGTGAGCCCCCAGCTGTGGCACAGCTGTAATTTTGTCTTTACAAGCCAAATTTAACTAGGAGGAGCCCCAGGACCTGAGCTGTGTGTGGGAGGTCTGTCCGGCCCCGGCAGGGAGAGAAGGGAAGGACATGGGCGAGCGCTGCTGTGGTCTGCAGAGCTGCTGGGAGGGCCTGGTGCCGGGCAGAGGGGCTGCCGTGCTCCAGCTGGCCCCATTCCCCCCACATTAGCCAAAAAGGGCTGCCCCGGCTGTTCCCTGGGGGTCGCAGGGCTCGGCATGGCGGGGCGCGGGCAGCCTGGAAGGGCTTCAGCTGCGCTTGGAAACGCTTCTGGAGCGCAGGGACGTAACCTGTTCCTGCAGCCTGGCTGGAGGGATCAAAACCAAATTACTGCTTTCTGAAGTGCCTGGTTCAGCACTTCTGAAACTGATAATTGCACCACGCTCGGAGCAGAACGGTCGGGAGACAAACAAGCAATTTCCAGCCGGGGTGCACAGAGAGCTGGGATGTTTTATCTCCTCAAATGCACTGCCTTTCTGAAACAAGAGCCTGCCGATGGCTTGGGTGCCTTTCAGCACATGGGTGATGTCTAACTAGCACGGGCGGAGGGTTTGCGGGGGACTTGGACATTTGTGTAGGAACCGCAGGCTAATTAATCTCTTTCCTCCAGCTCTTCTATGAGAAACTTGTGAGAAGTTTTAAAAAAAAACCAGAAAGGATTATAACACTTGTTAAAAAAAAAAAAATAGTAACAGATATAATTAGCAAAACCAGGCTCTTCAGGTTTTCATTTTTGTCTCCTCTGCAGCTTCTGCGCTTCTCAACAAATACTACAAAGAGAAAAGGCCAAAGAAGGAACACGCAACCCATAAAGCACGGGTGGTTCCTGCTTTTATTTCATTTTTGAAAAGCTAAGATTTCAGTTAGATTTGGCTGATGTTTTTCTTCAATGACATTTCCCTCATTTTCTCTGGGACACAACTGCTACTTTTTGCCTGCCCTCCCTACGAGCTGGTTTTCTAGTCTATGATTCTCCTCATCTCGCACGTGAACAACAGCCCTTGGACCTGCCCTGGGAGATGCCCAATGGCTGACGCTGGTGTCTCCTGCCTTCAGGAGAGGCCACAATGCTGCCAAGGTACCTTGGCACCGGGCTCTCCACCTGGAGACACACGCACTGCCCCCAGCCCCCCGTTCGCTCTCACCTTTGAAGAAGACGATCTTGTGGTCGCTGGTTCTCTCATAGACGGCGTCCAGGCTGTCCAGGTTGAGCGGCAAGCCCCGCCAGAAACGGTGGATCTGAGCCGGCTGGAGGGAGACCAAGTGCTTATTGCGAGTCAATCTCCAGAAGTACTTGCCTGGAGGAACAGACTGGACATTACTGAACCACACTGCAACCCACCTGCGCTGGGGGACGTGGCAGCAGCAGAAAGCCAAGCGCGTGAGATGGGCGCTACGAATCACAGGCGTCCTGCTTTCCAGCGGCAGCTGCTGGCACTTTCTATTCCTGGCAGTCATCAGAAGAACCCCCCTTTTGGGGATCAAAATAGTCCTTCGGACATTGCGCTGGAGTCGTCATACTCCCGGCCGCAATGCGAAGCTGCGCTGTTGTGTCGGAGCAGGTGAGAGGAGCCCTTCATCCCCTCCCTCCCTGCTCTACATGGGACCTTCTAGGAGCCGGTGGGACCAGGCACCAGCAGCCTTTAGCAAGAGCCTCCAAAGAGACATCCCTGTCATCCCTATTTCTCCTCTCCCAGAGCACCCACAGTTTCCTGTGCACAGGGTGCCCAGCTGCTTTCGTATTTAGAAGTGCGTATGACGTTACGATGAAATACGGGAACATCAATTTTTTGATGAAGAAAGGGAGTAAGAAAATGGAGGAGGAAGAAACTATAGCAATAAAACTGGAAGGAGTTGAGGTGGTAAAAGAGGCACAATAAAGGACTTTGGTACCATCTCGAGGTGTAGGATGAGCAGGGACCTCGGTCCTGTGGTGCTCCCAGGGGCTGAAGGTACCGGAGGTGTAAGCAAACACACTTCCAGCACCTGCAGCAACACTGCCCCAGCTAGAAAAGAGGGCAGCTTGGAGTATTTCTGGAATATTTTGGGTAACGGGAAAGGAAACACGTTTGTCCTCTGTGGGAAGGATGCCCAACTTTCTCCTGCAGAAGGAGCCTTACGTGGGGTTTCCCGAGGAGTCTTAATGATTTTAGGGGCAACTCAAAACCCGACCCTGCACTGTCTCTGGGATTCTCAGCCCGAGTTTTTGCAGGACACTTTGTGCTGTGTTTTCCCCAGCGAGTTCCACACAGCGAGATCTGAGCTGGAGCGAGGTGCCTGAGAGCCAACTCTCAACTTCGTCTTGTATTTGTTATTGCCTTTTAGGAATTATTGCATGTTATTTACATCAGCTCTTGCATGGATTCCCAAGGGGGGATAAGCAACAGAAACCAAAGATGTGGCTTCAGATTTGTATTCACGACACTCAGCCCTTTCTCCAGAGCCAGCAGATTGTGACACCGTCTTTTAAAATTTTATGGAAATTGGATCTTAGCCTAATAATGCAGGAGGCGAAACTCTAACACTTAAACATCTGCAGAGAAGGGGTTTTATTCTAATTATAAGGATTTATATCATATTCTTGTTCTTCTGCTCCAGTTTGCATATTTGCTCCATCTGACTGAAACCCACGAATGAATAATACATTCAAATGTGGTAGGAACTGCCATAATTACAGATTCTTTTTAAGAACGCTAAAAAAAAAAAAGAATTCAAATTTGGTGGCCATTGTACATCGATAGCAACACATGTAATTAAATAAAGATGATCTCTGCATCTCTAATTAGCGAGGCGCTAGGCAAAGCCAGATTTTCACTTTTTTTAGAAAGAGAGAGAGCTCAACATAGTTCCTTCCTTAGCAGATCTGAACTTCAGAGTGCCCTGGGCTCATGTGAGACAAGGAGGGAAGCCTCCGTGCTTCTGCCATTTCATCCCTCTGCCAGCGATGGGCTCAGCGGGTGCGCAACCGCAGCAAGCGAGCTTCAAATCTACCCTCACAGTCAGGCATAGCCTGGGCTGTTGGTTAGTTTGGTTGGTTTTTTGGTTTTTTTTTAATAAGCTTGCAGAAAAAAAAACAAAAAATAAAGCAATTAGGTAGCAAAGAGTTCTTAACATGACATTCCCTGTCTGCCCCTGCTCATGTTCTGCCACGGCCAAGCCTGCTCGCCAAAGTGCTGCGCTTTGCTTGGACGATCATCAGCTAAAGCCAGATCCGTGGGGGAATTGCTGCCATTAGCATGCAGAAATGTAATAAAGGAAAAAAAAAAAATCATTAAAATCCCAACCCTGTGTTTGTTTAAAAAGCTTGATTTAAAACCACCCTCTGAGCTGGCAAACTGAGCAGGATGAAAGCCAAGTGTGAAGTCCTGCTGTCCCGAGTGTCTTGTTTTATATGGATGACGGCTTGGGGCAATTGCTTTCTTTAATACCAGGTGATTTTGATCCCAGCTCTCTGTACCGCACTCTCCGTACTTTGGCCGCCTCTGGCAAGACTGCTGCACGCACCGTGCAGACACGCACCCAGGCCTAAGTTGTTTGAAAACTTCAGGAGTCTGCAGTGAGGCACCTAAATCAAAGCAAGCGGCGCCTCTGAAGTGCGGATAACTCACCGTTGCCTTCAATACAACAAGCCTGGGAGCCCTGGGGAGCTCCGGTCCCGGTGTCTTTGTGGTGGGAGAGGCTGCTCTCCAGGCAGGGAACAAGCTGGTCCAGCTCAGAACAAAACGTCCATCGATGGAGGGAGGAGCTCATCACTGAAGGTCATTAAAATCCTACCCCGGAGGTGACATCCCTGCTCCTTGGTGCCCAGGAGGGTTTGGTGGCGGCGATGGGGGCTCTGGGGTGGCAGATCCGGAGGCAGCCGTGCAGCTGGCACCCACTGACACTCTGCTCTTTACATTTGCATTTTGGCGCACAGTAAGTATATCCAAAAATAGACACTGAAATGGATTTTTCTTCACTTTTTATCTTTTTTTCCTCCCCTCTGAAAGACAGACAGCCATTTATCCTGGAAAACAGTTCTTGACTCTTATTTTCCCGTCTTCACTGTGGCTCTTCGGAGCTGGCATCTGAACAAATACTGCAGGGGAACAGCCTCTGTATTGTGCTCCCTGGAGAGCGCACACAACATCGGATTCTCCAGAGCCCTTTTCCTGTTCTTGCCTGCGACCCAAGACTCACACTGCGATACCCAGATGGGTTACATGCACCCGGACGCTGCTCCTGATCCCTGTGGGAGACACTTCTGCTTCCCTGATGGGTGGCTTTGGAGTGACCAAATGGTGGCCAGGGCTGGAAAGAAGTGCCCAGCAGGCATTTTTCCATCTTGGAAAGATGGGAAAGAAAGCCCACAGGGTCCAGCCTCCACAGGCTCGGTACAGCTGAGAAGGCACCGAAGGGATCCTCGTCGACAGCCGGGCACACGCTGCCAGCAAGTGTTTGCGGACATGGAAGCAGATGGCTCTGCAATGGCACACACGGCGTCTTTGAGCCATGCACAGCAAGCAGCGTTAGGGAAGGTGAAACGTGGGAGGAAAGGAAAGTTGGAGGCATCCAGGAAAAAAGCAGTGGAGAGCTGTTGTTCTGCTCATCCTTGCTTCGACCCAGATTTCGACTTCGATAGCGTGAATATCAGTTTTTAGTTCTTCACTTGGGCAGTGTGGTGCGACGGATCAGTGGTAAGGTACAAAGAGCTGTGCTGGATTGTCACCAGCCTGGCCACTTCAGAGGGAAGCATTAAACCCCAGGACACGCCACGTGGACACACACCTGCCCTGGTGTTAGGACACACGTCCCTCGTGGGCACCGCCGTGAGCTGGGCAGGTGGGTTTGCCTCCAGTGGTCTCTCCTTCCTACCCACCCGCCAGAGCCCCAGTCTGATCGTGCCACTGAACTGCTCTTGGCCACAGGTCCCACAGGTTAATCCCGCTCTGACTTAAAGAGCGTCTATTTTTATAATTTTAAAATAAATTTTTCTTTCAATTTCACTAGTTTTCTCCTTTTTGGATAAAAGAAATGCTCCATTTTACTGCTCAGTCTTTTGGATACCTCGAGCACATCCCTTCTCCTCCTCCTCCCTCGCAGACCCCATTTAGCTGCCATCTCTGCCCATCCCCCAGCAATGCCACCGCGTGTCCCCGGCCATCAGCCACCTGGGCAGCTCCTCCGCTGTGCCGTGACACACCGGGAACAACCCAGTTTCCTTCTGCGTTGGAGGTGGGATCCGCATTGGCATAAACATTTCCTTACCACCCGCCCTCTGCCTCCATGGGACGATTAGAGGACTGAGCCCTTTCATTCGAGCCAAAAGGAGTCAGCGGCATGAGAGACACCTCCCTGGGGCTCTGGGCCCCCCAGGCTGCAAATCCCGAGCCAGCTGATCCTCACTGCCTACCCCAGCCTGCCTGACACTGCCGCTGCGGGGTCACAGGAATGCCACTGCCACACGTGGGCAAAGACCGCAGGCAGGGGGTGCTTACCTTTGAAGAAGAAAGCCTCTCCCCGGATCTGGGCCACTGCGTCGAAATGAGTGTTGCATCTATTGGGCATGTCCCGCCTGAGCCTGCGGAGAGTTGTCCAGGTGAGTGACAAGGGGCTGTGTCCTCCCCGGTGTCCCCCATCCCACAGACTGCCTCTCCCCCGTCCCCAGAGCCCCCAGCAGAAGACCACAGGCTGTGTCCGTCCGTCGTTCCCCGTGCTCAAACCCAGACACGTGCAGAGGGATTTCCCCGGCCAGCTTGGGCAGCCCTCAGCCTGAAGACAGCTCTGTGGCAGACACACTCCCTGGGCCACCGGAGGCCATCGCTGGGAGTCAAGCGGGGACACGGTCCACATCTACCAGCTAGCGTAACCGATGAGGGCAGGGCTGGCTCGTGGCTCCCCGGTGGCACTGCGCGGCGCAGCCGGCTGGCCCTGGGCGGCAGGACACGTGGTGGATAAGAGCCAAGCAGCATCTCACTCCAGCGGCTGGGGACGTTGCTGCTCCAAGGCTGAGCTCCGAAATGCCAGTGAGAAGTGACAGAGCTGCAAAGCAGAAAGCAGCCGGGACCAAACACAGGGAGACGATTCCACGCGCGAGGCGATGCCATGTGGTTCCCAGTGAAAGCCGCCTGGCAAGTCACAGCTGAGAAACTGAGCTGCTTTTAACAAGGGGGGTGAGGGAGGCAGGGAGTATGAAGGAGCAGAAGAGCTACGAAGCCCACGTGAGAAAGGATGATTGATGGAGGACAAGGAGAGGATGCTGGGAACACGCACAGAAAAGCTGCGGAGGGTGACAGGGAAGCATAAATCTAATTTGCTGATAGAGGAGCTGTGCTGGGCTGCCAGCACCATGCAGCCCTCTTTGGCCACGAAATGACAGATGTGGAGGCGAACCCCATCCCCTCTCCCAGTCGCACATGGGGCAGGAAGAAGGGCTTGGCACAAACAAGTTTCCTGCTCCTCCTGCAGCTGGTGTGGGACAATGGTCTCCTACAGCAGCCGGGAGAAGTGCCGACATGTCTCTAGATCAAAACACGGCTACACAGAGCCTTGCGGACAAGTCCCCTTAGAAGCTACCTGGGAAGAAAGGTAACTAACGGCATTCAGCGTGTTCAAGGAAAAGGGTCCCCTAGGACCCTCCTAGCCTTTTTCAGCCCCTGGCAGATGGGACACCCCCACCAAGAGCAGGTGCTCAGCGCCTCTGCACTGCGGGCATCACACCAAGCAGGGCAAAGTGAGGTGAAGAAGGTGCCGAGGTGGGAAAAATAACTGCAGCACAGGGCTATTTTTTCAGGATTAGATTCTTCTTCTTCCCGTTAGTGTAGGAATAATCCAGTTATTCATGCTTCAGTGCTGTTATCCCCTCTTTGCAGATGGGACATTGAGGCACAGCGAGAAGTGACTGCCCCAAGGTCACACTCTGGATGGGGGCAGACCAGGAGCTGTAGGTGACCTGCTCCATCTCCGCTGCTCTCACTCAGGGCGCTCCTGGTGTCTGGCAAAAATTTTTGTGACTGTGAACTCCTGCCTTTTTGTTCAGTGTCTCTTCTCTTAACTGTCCTGCTGCCCTGGTAGCAAAACAATTTGGTAACTCCAGCGTTTATTAATGAGCTAGATCCAGACCTTCCCTTAATGAGGGCACGCTGGTTGCTTGATGACAGTGTAAGTAGTCATTTGCCAACATAAACCTGCGTTGGAGTCCAGCTCTCGGTTCACTTGTTCCAATATTCACACCCACAAGTACATTAGGGAGTGGAAAGATTTAAGGAAGTTGTGCTTGCACAATTCGGGATACTGCAGAAGAAGTCTGATTAAAATTTCAGCAAGGATGAGTTTACCTAAGGGTGGTGGGGACAAATTTCCATTAACATGAGTAAAATTTTTGAGTCTTAGGAAAATGCAAAGCATTCCAAGATGATAGAGAATTTCTGGAAATGCCTTGAATGATAAAAGTTAGTTAAGGGATAAATAGCAACTGTCACTTGTTCTTGCTTTTAACCGCTTCAGTTGTGGGCTGGCTGGGCAGTCTCCACACACGCTGCTTGGAAAAAGCAACAGGATACGCAGGAGAGACTCAGGAGATGCGAGGAAGAAGGGGCACTCTGTGCGTATGTGTATTTTCCAGAAGACAAGAGGTCCAGAGGGAAATACTGAAGCCAGAGTGAGCAGGCAAGATACTGATGCTTAAGTGGAGCTTCACTACGTGTTCTTTTCAGGAAAGAAAGAAACTTGACTTACGGGACAGTGGAGCGGTTCTCTGGCAGCTCTGGCAGGACAGGATGGTCATCAGCTTTGCTTATTTCAGGCTTGGCTGTGGGGGACACAGATTCCCTGACTCCT
This sequence comes from Rhinoptilus africanus, assembly GCA_013400135.1. Classification (NCBI taxonomy): domain Eukaryota; kingdom Metazoa; phylum Chordata; class Aves; order Charadriiformes; family Glareolidae; genus Rhinoptilus; species Rhinoptilus africanus. The sequence goes on from VXBO01007146.1 coordinate 198,715, forward strand.
ACGCGTAAAGACAAAGAAGCAAGTCGTGGGGAACACCATCCTCCCCACCAGCTCCACTCACCCCAGAACACTGGGTGTTCCTGTGTGCCCCATGGCAGAAACGGGCCATAGCCGGGTGAGCGACAAATCTTACCGTAGAGTTGCCAGATTCGGACTTTGTCCTCGTAAGGCAGGTCATACTTCAGAGGATCCCCCACTGGACCTTGGTAGTAAGGTCTCATAATAGACTCTATGGCAGAGATGTGGGTCAAGCCAATGGCATGGCCAAACTCATGGACAGCCACAGCAAATAGGTCCATCCCGTGAGCGTCTGGAAATAAAGACAAAGTAGAAATATAAAAGTCACTACACGCTGATTGTATTTTGGGGGTTTAGGTGGGCTGTAAGAGAAAGTTGAGGTGTATGTTGGATAAACTGGAAAGCTTTGGAATAGGTGAAGTTTGAAAAAGACATTTTTCTCCAGTTGGAAAAAGGAGACTGAAATGTATCATATGAAAATGGAAAGCAAGCAACGCATCAGCCCACAGAGCGAGTCCTCAGCCCCATACAAGCCTGGGGAGTCACCCCTCTTATTCCCACATCACCGACGGCACCTGAGAAGGAGCTGGAGAGACGCCTGAGAGGGCGACCTCTGCACAGCCATCCGTCATCCCCGCTAACCGGCGCCGCAGGAGCTGGGCCAGAGCAGCCATCTCCCGCATCTCCCGCCTGCCCCGCAGCAGCTGCCGACACAGTCTTTGCGATGCCCAGAATACCAAAGTTCTGCAGCCGCTAGCCAGAAGCTCGTCAAAGCCTGTGATAATGAGCAAAGCCACGTGCCAAGGAACCAGTGAGTGCCCGGCAGTGCCTGCCTGCCCACGGTGCTCGGCTGGGCTTTCCCCACCTGCACAACGCTGGCATCTCACCCTGCTGTCCCAGCCAAATCCACCTCCAACGCTTTCCTGCATGCATACGCAAGTGGAGCTGTTCAGCTGCTTGTTGGCCACCAACCCTGCTCATTGGCCACCAACCCTGCTCTTCTAACTGCTCTCCGGCCAGGGAATGGCAGAAGGGGCAGGTGGCCACGTCCAGCTTGTTTCCAGAGGACTTGTCCATCTCCTCCCCTTCTCCACCTTGTGCTGGTGGGGCTGCTCCTAAAGGAGCAGACTAGGCATTGGAGAGACTTTCACAGAATCACAGGGTTGNTTATTGAACATTGATTCCTCCTCTCATGATTTTTTCCCCCTCAGTCTGTGCTTTCTCTATTCTCTTTCCCCAAATTTCCTTGTTTGCAACGCAACCTTGAGTGCCTCAGACCCACACATGGACCCATCCTGTTCTCTCCAGACCCTCAAACGCTCAGGCCAGATCTCAACAGGGGTTAATGTCTGCTTTCCAGACCTACACCACTGCTGCCAAAGGGAAGGGGGAGCTGCTCCCAGGACCGTCCGGGGCTGATCCTGCTTGGTGCATTCCCACCAGCTGGGACAAGCACCCGTTGAATCGCTGCCCCTCGCTGCCCAGCAATGCCCTGCAGAGCAATACCAGAGGGCAGCAGTGCTTTTAACTATGGTTCTTGCAGTAATCTTGATGGCAAATACTGTGATGAAAAGGCAGCGAGGTGGGAAAGGTCTCGGCAGAGCTCAGGAGAGTCCCATGTTCCCCGAGCTGTGGCTGGGGCCAAAGGAGATGTCATGCAGAAGCAGCCGTGGCTGATCCTGCACAGTCCTTCGAGCTCCCCACCGGCCTTGGGGTGTTGGGGGGGAGATTTTTGCTGAATTCTGCTTTTTCCTTGATGACTATTATTTACAGTGTCTGTAAACAGCCAGGATTTTTATAACCTGTGCTGTTTTCCCCGGCAGTGGGAGAGAACAAGACATATGCTTTCTGACATTTTAATGCCAAACTGACAACCTTGGGGATATTTTTGTATCACCTACCAACTTGTTATTTTTGAATCGCTAGGGAGAACAAAATAAATAAAAGATGAAGCTCGGATAGCTCCAAGACCTTCAAAATAGAGGGCAGCCAGGCTCATCCCCTCGTCCCTCGGCGATGCTTGGAGGGATCCTGCTGGCCCTGAGCTCGCTCCTCCACGCGAGTCTGTTTCACAATGAGTGGTCCCAACCACCAGCTACAAAAGGGGCACCATTCCTTACTTCATCACATAGCACATCTGCTACAGCCAGCTCCCAGACCTCAGCGCTTGCCCCTGCCTTGTATGTCTACACAGCAGAGCTGACCTTTTTTTCTTCCCCGTAAGAGACGTTGGTTGGGGTTGCACAGTGGCACAAACAAAGGAACAGGTTGAATCCCAAAGAATCAACCTGTGCAGACCTTTAGCCTTGACCCCAAACCACCTCTAGCACGTCTGGTGGATGCTCCTGCCCATGAACGCTCAGTGGGGATGGACGGAGGTCAGCCGGTGGGCAGGGAGGAGAGGGTGGGGAAAAAGAAGGTATTAGTTGGTTCCAGAGAAGACAATTAGGTCTAAACAAAATCATTAAGCTGAAGCAGCAGGAGCCCCCTGGGAGGCTGGCAGAGGAGGTGGCACGACAAGTAAATTAGCATCTGGTGACTGCAGAGGAGACACTGTCAAAACGTGCCCGACATGAAGGTTGGGGACCTGATCCCCACAGGTGGCTGGCACAGCTGAGGCACGCACGCTTCTCAAAGTCCCTCTGCTTATTAAAACTCTGCTCCAGCCAGATGAGATGAAATAAAAGAAAAAAATAGTAAAACTGTAACTTGTAACCATCCTGATGTCAGGTAACGGACATGAGATGGCAGGAAAAACCTAGCGTTCACAGGGGGCTTTTTCTCTGCAGACCACAGAGCCCTTTCCAGGCAGGTCAGCTTATAAATATGCTTTCAAAATAGGAAACCAGGACATACGGCAATGAAGTCACCTGAAAGATGGCAAAATCAGAGAATACAGTCCCCATCCAAGAGCTCCAACAGCCTCACTCCCAATGTGTGACCTTCGAGATCCCAGAAGACACGATGACTGGGGGTGGGCAATGGGGAGCTCTGCAACTGCCAAAACAATGGGGAGAAACCCAGAAATGCCACTGAAGCTTCCAGGAACACAGAAAGTGCTCTACGCTGGCTGTTGTCATTTCACTAGCAAGGCTGAGGAGGGAACCAGAAGAAGGTGTTGGGATCCCCAAGCCTGGTGTGAAGGCATTGCAGAGGCTAAACCACTCTAACCACTAGTGCAGAAAAGGGAAACTGGGATCCCTTGTGTTTGGCTGCAGCTCTTCCACCCTGACCTACCTGATGATCGGAAGGTCCAATACTCATCATCATCAAAATGGGTGTCTCCTGCTGTGTGATGGTCTCCAGGGAAGAAAGCATGTGCCACTGTCCCACCAGGCCCATCAAAGGGATAGCCATCATTGTGGTCTGCCTTGGAGAAGTCTATCTGGATGTCCGCGTTGTTACCTGCCACTTCGTGGAAATTCAGTGGCGTAATGTCACTCCAGACCTTCAGGGCGTAGTACATCAGGGCTCGGACTGTGTCGTGGCCCAGGTGGGACTCTTTCGGGAAGGTGCGAACTCTGAAATGAAGAAGCCAAAAAAGAAGATAGGGCAGTAGCATTAAAGATCTTCTCCAAGGACCACCAGGAAGGGTTCTGCAGGTGCCTGGTGTGTCACAGAGCCTCACTGAGGCCTCCAGAGCTCTTAGCGCTCCTGCAAAGTGCCCTAAAATGCTTTATGTAAGTCTCTGAACCACTTCTGTTCTGGAGCTATGAAGATTTCAGAAATACTCTGGAAATACCAAGCCAGTCTTGCCCACCAGAGCATGAAACATCCCACGCGTGTGAAACAATCAGGATTTGAATCCTGATACCTCCGCTCCTGCTGTACCAGGCGTCAGCCAGCCTCGGAGCCACACTTCATGCATGCAGTGCTGTTAATGCTCAGGACTACTACCCTTGCCCAGCCTTGAAACTGTCAATACCATGAGTCTTTTTCCACAGCTTTCCCATTTCTTTTTCAAGCTCCCCTTCAGATCTATCGATAATTATTTTCTCACCACTTATTTGTTTCAAGTGCAGCCCAAATATGCAGAGACTATTGACTTCCGAAGCCTTTGTACCACACACAGGACCATAAGTTTCCCTGCAACAAACAGCAGGTCATTGCTCATTCTTATTATGCACACACAGAAATCCAGTACGGATTTGCTGCCTCCATATATTTCCCAGCATGTCTGCTGGAGGTATAAAATACTCTCTGAAACCAGTTCACTGCCAGCAATCTCTGAGACTGCAATCCATAACAAGGAGGAAGAGGAAAGGATGCATTTTACGTAAATCACATTCAGAATTCCTCCAGCCTATTGCCTGCAAGAGACAGGCTTTTTGATGGAGCGTGGTGGTTGAGAAGCTCTTGCCTTGTTTCTTGGTAGAAAAAGCATTGATGAGCGGGGGCTTACGACACCGCTGCACATATCACAGGGCTGTTATGGTGTCAGCACAGCATCCCTTGGTCCCCAGCTCTGCCTTGTCCTGGAAGAGAAGCCAGGTGGGATGAGCCGCGTGCCGGCATCCGCCCTGCAGCTGCATGATTCAAACCTCCCTTCTGGCCTTTGCGGGAATGAAAAAAAAGCCAAAGTTTGCCGTATAACCAAACCTTGAAAAAGAATTCCTAATAGTGTTGATTTACTAGAGGAGGTGAAAAGACAAAGATGCAACAAAGCACCTTGGCTTCTAAAAGAGTATGTTTAGATGATCTTTCTCTGACAATTTTGACAAAAATAAACACACTGCAGGAAAATGTACTGTTGACTGTGTAGTTATTGACAAAAACCAATTCTGCTGGAAAATTTCTGGCCAGCTCTACCCCACTAATAACGGATACTTTATTTCTTGTGTACCAGCACACCAACCAAAGTGTTCATGAAATATTCATGGCTTGACAGATTTTTAAAGGCTCAAGCAACAATTATGATCACCTCGCTTGCCCTCCTGCATAACATTGCTGGGAGAGCACCGCTCAGTATTACAGCACTCCCCCAGCACCAGCGGGAAGCAATGACCCGACTAAACCTCTAGAGCTAATTACAGGTGTCAGAGAGGGACCTCACCTCACTCAAGCCCTTCCTACGATTTGGGTACTGGGAGACACCACGGATCAGCGAAGGGGAGGAGGGATGGCTCGCTGACTGAGGCTGGATGCTTTTGCTTTCTCAAATATCTGCATAAATCCCATACCCTCGGAGACACACAGCCCAAGGTGGGTCTCACCTCCTGACCTGCACAAAAGTAGCGAGGGTTAAATCCAGGAGAGAACAAAAAGGGGACTCGGGAGAACGAGCAGAAATCTCACAAAGAGTTGCTCTGAAGAGCTTGGGAACCCCATCCTGGAGACGGAGGGAATACGGGTCAATCAGGCAAAACACATGACAGCCAGATAGGCAAATATCCCACATAGCTACACTTTTGCTATCCCTAAACTATTCTGGGCAAAGAAAGACCTTAACTACTAGACTGAATGAGTTAGCATACATGTAACATCACATAATCGTAGGACTTTAAACAAAACCCACTTGTAAAGAAGGCAGCACAGAGGTACAAACAGTATGAGCATGGCATTAGAAAAGATTGTTTTCAGGCCATTTTAGTTTATAGAAGAGACTGTGGCTGGATGTAAATCTCTACAGTACAGAAAAAAATAAAGGCCACCTGGTTTCCAGATATTCTTTAACTGGTGTCTTCATCTTCCACAACACTCCTCTGGACTTAAGGAAACCCTTTGCTGCTTTAATTTCTACTGAACAAGTCATTATACGTGACCACGTTTAGTCCAGAAACTACAACCAAGATCTTGGTGCCTAGGGCACAGACTCAGATTCAGGGACATTATCTGCTCTTCCCTCCTCAAGCCCTGCTCAACTGCATGAGCTGTTTTCTTTTTCTTTCCCTCCCTTTCCAGCTGTAGAATGAGGATAATAAATCTGATCTCCCTTGTAAAAGGACAGTGGATGAAAAACCCTGTCTGAAGAGACAAACATTATTAACATTCATCCCAGCCCCTGACTCCAGAAACATTAGATTAAGGCAGAAACAGTATCAATACTTATTTTGCTTCTTATAAAAGGTCCTGCACCTCTGAGCTGACCCACGTTTTATTAACATGCTGCAGGTGTAAGTGAAAAATCCCCCATCCTTTATTCATTACCACCGTTATTTTTCAAGAGAATCCCATCAGGGTTTTTCAATTCAGCATCTGATTTGATTGCCGGAGCTCTGCTAATTGTTTTCAATGAGATTAGGAGAAGTCTATTATGCCTATAGGATGTTCGTCGGCTATGTGTTACCCAGTTCCACTGAAAAGGTGGCACATTTCTAACACCATGCACATGCACACAGGACTAAATAAGCTTCCTCCCACCTTGATTATTATTATTTGTAGTAAACGGCGCTTAGGTACCCAGCGGAGAGCAGCACTCCTTCTTCTTGGATGTTAATCCCTCCTGAGACTCCCCTCAGAGCTCCAGCGGTGGGCAAAAGCCTGATGTGAGTAATTGGAAAGAAACCTCTCTCCTCCAGACGGCCCCCGCCAAGCCACCGGGAAGGCGATGAGGACAGGGCTGCTGGGTCCCTCTCTGGCCACCCCACCAACGTGGCCCCCAGCCCTCTGCAAAGCCACGTGCTGGGACACCCCGAGGAGCATCTGTCCCCGCCGTGGATGGGGCTGCCTGGGGCAACATCAGCCGTGGCGCGTGGAACAGCGTCTGCCGAGCGGTAAGTGATTGTAAGTAGTAAAACTGGATGCCGAGAACATCTCCTCTCTGCTTTAAGGGCTCACTCAGGTGGCAGCAACGTCACAAGCTGGCTTTCACCCAGCTGCTGCCCATCCTTTACTTGTCCCCTGAGACCCCTCCTTCCCTTGTCCCATCCCAGAGATTTTGGGTCCAAGCTGGTTAATAAGCAGAGGCCAGAGAGAGTTGATCTGCCTCTGTTCACTATTGAGGGGCACCCACACCGATGGTTATTTCGGTTTCTGGGTTCCTTTTTGGTTTTTGTCCTCCCAAAGCCAAAAGTGGAAGAGTACTAGTGATGTATGAGAAATCAATTGATGGTTAATGAAAGCACTCCTTCACCTTCTGCAGCCCTGAAAACACAGAGGAATAAAATAAATGCTGATAAGTACCAAACACAGCAGGCTAAGGATTGCCTGATAAACCCAAATTGATTTTTCTGGCGGGGGGGAAGAGGGGACAGTGGGAAGGGTGGCTGCTTGCTGCCATGGCAAAGGTGCTTTCCCAGCCACCCGTGGCACGGCAGCCCTGCTCCGAGGCTACCCCAGCACTGCCGCAGCACCCCAGCGCCAAAGGGGAAAGCAGTGGGGCTGTTTGCACCCTCTAGTGCACCTCTCCCAGCACTTTGCAAAAGTTACAAAACATTTTGGGGGGGGATAATGCTTCTCCTGCCCCCTTTAATATGCACATCTCTCCAGGCAGCTCCCTGCAGCCCAGCAGTGGGTGCCAGCACAGGAATAATCCATCCCGGGGAGAAGAGGTGGGTGAAAGAAGGCAAATTTCACCGCTGGTTTCTGGGGCTGAGGGAGGAGCAGCTGGTCTGGGGGCGGGGGGTGTCTGCCGGAGTGGGGCTGCTGTGCTTCACTGCCCACCCCAGCCGCCGTGCCCCCGCACTGCCGCCCGTGCCAACCTGGCAGCTGCCTGCACTCTGCTCCAGAGCCTCGGGGATTTTCCTACGAGGATGACACATGCCTGCGATGGGCATGTTGTGACAGGCTTAAAACAGCTCTGCGCCAGGGGGTGATGCTCTTGCCCCGCTCGGGCACCTCTCACCCCCCGGCAACAGGGGCACGGCTGCCTGCAACCAGCTGGGCTCGGGCTGGGAGGTCCCGCAATGGGATGCCACCCATTAGAGGAGGAAAGCTGGAGGATCACATCCATCGTGGGGATGGGAGTGCGGAACTGGAGGTTACCCTTGTTGCACACCTTTACCCCATGGTACCTGCCCGGCAGCCGTCCTTCCATGCCCTGGTAAATCCCCATCTCGGCTCAGGCAGTGCCATACCTCTGCCGTGGGTGGCCTCGGGATGCTGGGGGCGATGATGGGCAGTGGTTGACAGTCATCACTGCTCCCCTGCCGCCTGCATTTGCTCCAGCTCCGGCACCTCATGTCCCGAGCATCGCAGTTTCAAAGACTGCAGCTTTGATGAAGTGGCACCAGGGACTCATCCTTAACTAAAGATGGATGAAAGTCAGCGCGTTTTGGCACTGGGTTGAGATTTCAGCAAGAAAAAAAAATGGGAAATTTAGAAAGCTGGGCTTTGGCGGCTTCCCCTGCCCCAGGGAGCTCAGAGCAGACAGAGAGAGGGCACGGCCCTGATGCTGCATTTCTCATGACCGCAAGGAGACAGTGAGTGCCTGGGAAGAGATGGAGATGCCAGCTGTGAACTCCCCCTTCTGCGGGGCATAACCAAATGCAACAAAGCAAAATTAGCAAAAATAAAACCAGGCTGCAAACGCGAGGGGGAACTCGCTCTGGGCAGCTCCTGGAGTCGATGCCAGCAGAGGGCATCCGCAGCACGCCGCTCCCCGCACCCTGCCTAACTGCATCCCAAATCCATCCCTCTGCCACCTCTTCAGCCTACTGAGTGCCTCCGAACCCGTGTACAATGCAGGAAAAATAAAATAAAAATAATAATCAAAAAATCCCATGAAAAAAAGATTTATATGCTGTAATATCCTGGAATCTTCCCACGGAGATGAGGCACAGAGGAAAGACTGTGTGTGTCTGACTGATGCTGTACCAGGATGCTCTGAGGCTGCACTGGAATGCTCTGGGGCTGTACTGGGATGCACAGGATGCAGCCTATACCCTTTTTCTCCCTGAGCCCTCCCATCCCACAGGCTGGCCATTCTCAAAAGTAAAAAGAAGAACCCCGAGCAATCTGCATGCCTATAAAATTTGGTTTGCCAAACGCTGCCTTCTCCATCAGTGCAGGCGCCTATCCCAAGACCACCCTTTCATACAGCTTTGCTTACCTTTTTATTCCAGCCTTGCAATTGTTCAGGTTTTTCTTCAATTTTTAAATGCGTGGCATACCAGAATTTGGGTTTGTTTTCTTTTTTTAAAATCTTCAATCAATGTGTAAGGGCTAAGCGTGTATAACTTTATGTCTCTATTGGCAGACTTTCATGGCTGTTTCAAAAAAGCTATTTTAATCTCAAGTGTTGGATGTAAATACTATGTTGGAGTTTCTATAATGCTATAGACTTCTGTTGGCTTATACAACCTCCAGTTATAAAATACAGCCCTTTCTTGAACAAAAGCCAAGATCCTGGAAAGGATCAAAGAATAAAAAGCAGAAATGAATTTGTCGGGAGATAGATTTTTTTTTTATCATAAGTATAAAACTGTCTCAGACATAAACCCTTTTTTTTATGGCAATCTTTGCTGCAGCATCACAGTTTCCAGGGGGGTCGGAGGCGGGGGGTGTCCTGGGGCTACATCCACCAGAACAGCCTGATCCCATTCCCCTTCCATGCTCCGCTCCAGCCTGGGACTGCGGACACTCTGCCAGCACGGCTGGAGCCCTGGTGGTCCCTCCAGCGCTGGGCTCCTGCCCCCGGCCGCCGTGTCTGCCCCGCTGTGGGATGTAGCTTGGGTTAGTCCAGCCCAGCTTTGCTGAGAGGAGCTGCCGAGGTCAGGGCTGTGCACAAGCCATCCCCCTGCGCTGGCTCTGGCAGCTCGCAGGACACCAGGGCAGGTTTGGGGGTTTTTCACCCAAAGGGACTGTTTCCACTCCAAAATATGTTTATTCCTCTTACCCATCAAGCCGGGGCTGGTCGACAGGAGGATAGGCTGGGCTTCTATAACCTGAGTCACTTCACTACCAGAAGCCTTCCACGAGCCAAAATTGTTTCTTACTGAAGCTGAATTAGATTTATCTTTTCTGAAATTAAGGTCTCAGAGGGATGTGCTGGAACATGGACCAAATCCCTGGTAGAAGATTTGCCACAGTTTCAACATGTATCGACAGCAATAGCCAAGTCGAGATCTATAGTCCCATGTAGTCGAGATCTGTAGTCCCAAATCCCACTGCAATGGGAGGCAGACCCGCTCTAGGGACTATGCCAGGATCAAAGAGAAGCTAATTATTAATAAGGAGATCTCTCCATAGCATCCACACGCCCTTCCAGGAGAGTATGAGCACCTCATGGCGCTCACCCTTCTTGGAAGAATAATCACTGCAGCACATGGTCTTTGAGGAGGGCAAAATGAGTCCCACAAAGCACAAGTCTTTATGAGACAGGGATCAGCTTGTTTGCCAACCCTGACCTGCAGCGTGACTGCAGCCTCTCTGGAAGCTGGGCCTGAACTTCTGCGTGTTGCAGGTTCAGTGACCCGCGCACATCGCTCCCTGCTGTCAAGGAAAAAATACTTCCCTGTGGCAAGGACTAGGAGAAAAAAAAAGTGACCCTATTACCCAGAAAATGCTCCCAACCCTTGGCTCAGGAGGAGTGAGAAAAGAAGCCCCATCTCTGCTGAGCCACTTAGAAAGCTCTGCTGCTGCCTTAGAAAGCATAAAGTCACAATGAACACAAGAAAAACGATGCCCTAACCATTGCAATGCAGCAAAAAGTTCCCAGGTAATCAACTGGACAAATCCACACCATTCCCAGCTGGTAACCAAGTGAATCCAAGAAATCAAGGCTGGAAATGGCAGGAGAAGAGTTTAACCAAACAGTCTGTGGGGTCCTGGGAGCGTGGAGGGACACATTTAGCACCTCGCAACTCATCACAAAGCTGTATTTGTCCCAGTTCTGCGTGGGACGAGCCCTTCGCTGCAAGATTTCTGTAGGGGAGGACAAATCCCTACCTCCAGGACAAGTTCCTTTTGCTCCACTTGGTGAGAGCCTGCGTGAATCGCTTCCTCCTGGTCTCCGCAGTGGCCAGGTCGGGCAGAGAGCAGCGCGGGGTCTTCATCAGCTCCAGCGTGGCTTCGTCTAGGGTTAGGAAAAAAATAATAGAAATCAGAGGAATGGTGGGTTAGGAAATCCCAGGGGGACAGGGAGAAGGGAAGGGAAGTGCTGAGGATGCAGCAGCGGAGCCAAAGGGGAGTGCTGGGGAGCCACTGGGACACGGCACCAGCCCCAGCGTCACCTGTGGTGCCACCCGTGGGGCACTGAACCCCCCCCATGCCCCCCCCCCATGGCAGCAATTCCTGCCGAGAGCCCACGTCTTCAAAGCACCCACCAGCTGGGGCTGCCAGGGGGCAAGGGGAGATGGCACCAGGGGGCAAGGGGAGATGGCACCCCCCTGCCAGGGGTGAGGTGCCAGCTCTGCTGTGAGCACCAATGGACAGTTTCACTGATTTCAGGGGAAAACGCAGCAGGTTACCTCTGGTGCCACACTTTACAGATCTCAAAAACTAGTGTGGAAAACGACCTGTGGCCAGCTTTGATTATATTTTAAACCACAACTTTTTAATTATTCTATTTTAGTCTCTCTTGCTGAACTCTCCATTATTCCCCTGACAAAGCGGAGAAACATTCGCGCATAAATAAACTGTATCACTTCTCAGGTAGGAGCTCATTTGGAAAATGCTCATATTCCTTCTTATTTATTTTTAAAACTGAATGAAAGGTTAAAGCTCCTATTCTCATGTGCTGAAAGGCAGACGAGTTGGTCGTTCACCCATTTTCCGTGTTGCCTTTACCTTTTTATTAAACACTTCATTTTCAAAGCAAACCCCCACACAGGAGCTGCCCTGGGTAGACCCTCAGGCCTGTTTCAAACACCCCCTCCAAAAATGAGAACATAAAGGCATTCAAAAAGCCGTCCTTATTGCCCAGTCTCCTGCAGCTTGTGATTAGGTGGAAGAGAAATAATTGCACGTGCTCAATTAAGAGCGGGGAGGGAAAGTCCCAGTGATGGGACGTGGCCAGTGGCTGCTCGGCGGCAGCTGCTCCAGGGGACCGTCGGAGGGCAGCCAGGGCACCGGCATGGATGGAGACCAGCCTGCTAATTAGCAGCTCCTCGCTAATTCTGTCCCAAGCAGCGGAAGCAAGCTGGCCACGCGGCGGGAGGTCGCAGCCATGCATTGGGCAGGGAGGGGAGGAGAGCAGATGGGTGCCCTTCCGAGGGCCGGCATAATGCCGGCTTTCTCCTTCCCTCAATGAGAGCATTGAGAGGAATGACCCCGGCCACGCCAGGGAACACGTGTCGCTCCAGCCTGGCCTTGGACTGCTCCCTCCCAGCCAGATGTGGCCACCATGGCAGGCAGAAGCCAAACACCGCCCTGTCCCACCGGGGACAATGATGGGCTCTCAGCTGGCCGGGGGCAACCAGAGCTGCTGCCAGGGAGAGCCAGGTGCCACCTCTGCAGGCCCCTCCTGTCCCTGTGTGTCACGGGCAGGAGCGAGCAGCGCCGGGGTGAGGCCACACCATCTTCCTCCCTCCCCTGCGCTGTGCTCCAGCAGCGAAGAAACCAGAGTAGCTACATACACAAAGTGGGAGGCTTAATCAGGATTTTTGTTCAACTCAATGTGATTCTGCAATTAAGGCTTTGAACAGGACAACCTATCAGCCCTTCTCTGTTTTTTTTTTTAATTGTCTCTTTTTCTTTATTTTATTCTCTTTTTTGAGCACACCAAAAGCTATCTTAAGCTATTTTAAGCACGACGGGAACCTCAAGGGTGTGCAGGTCTGGTGAAATAATTGCTTGCCTCAGGTTCTTGAAAGCACAAGGCAACAAAGCACCCGAGCCATGTAATTACTCTTACAGCTGCAAACTGGGCCATATGTTACACCCGCCTGAGCTTTTCCTGGAGATGATGCTACTCCACAACTCAGTGCCAGTCCCCTCTCCTCCCGGGACAGGCAGGGAGCCGTCCCTGCATCCCTCTGCACTGGAGAGAGGAGGGATCGCGAGCCACTGACCTAGGACCCCCGTTGCCTCCAGCCCCCCGAACCGCTGCATGGCCGTGATGGCCTTGGTGAGCTCCTCCTGCGTCTGCAGTTGTCCTGTGACGGGATCCGGAGGAGGCAGATACCCAAATTTCGTCAGCCAGTCCTGTGAAACAAGGAGAAGAGGGGCGGGGGGGTGAGAAAAGGAAAGGAAGGAAATATAGACGCAGGGAAAGATGCTCTGAAGGTCCCGTCCGTTCCGCTTGGAAATCCTTTTCCCATTTACATGTTTATACCCGACTTCCCCATCGAACTGCGTGGTCCCTGCTAACAAATGGAAGTGTCAGGACAGATCTGTACACATCACTTCAGTAATGGGATCCGGTGACCTTCACGCATTCCAAGGCTGACATCCAATTTTCCCACCCGGCTGCAGACCATCTTTGATAGCAGCGGCAGCGCAGCCCCAACAGGGTCACACAGGCACCTTCGATTCCCCTCTCGGGCACCAGCAGCTCTTACTGGAGACTCGCTGCAGGGCTGAGCACAGCGAGGGGAGGAAAACTGCCTGTCACGAGGGCCAAGGTGATGCCACCTCCCCCGGGACCTCCCTTCCAGTGGGAGCCCATGGGAGTCTTGGGAAGGATGCCGGGATCCAACGAAGGAACCTCACCACCTCTGGCCAAGGCTGCAGAGCAGCTGGGTTTTGCCCAACTTTGTCTTGGTTGGACCTCTCTGACCATACGAGCTGTGCTTTAAACTGTCTCCTGTCCCCCAGGGCAATTATTGACCCACTGTGACCTCTGCTGCTTTCCAGTCCATGCATGGCTGGGGTGGTGAAGCTTTGGGATGACAGTGCATTAAGGATGCAAACAGCATGGGAGAGGCTCCCTTCACCCGGTGGAGAAGAGCTGTGATATGAGGATGAGGATGTCCCTGTGGTCCAAGTCCCCTCGACATACCCTGATGGCTTGAGGGTGGCTTGTTTTATCTTGACTTTCATGACTTCAGAATTTTTATTGGAAACAAACCCAACCATGAAGTCTCCAACCCCACTCTGAACCATGCAGTCATTCCAGACCCAGGGTGGATAATCTCAGCGCTGACAAAAACCCGAGCCCTCTGGAGAAAAATGCCATGGAGACGTAACATGCCAAGCTGCTTGCTTGGAGGCCACAGTGGGACCTCAGCTTGGTCCCTTCCCATCAGTTCCCAGGCAACACAAGCACTGCGTGTGCAAAGTCTCAGCTTCCAGGAACTGAAGCACTGTCCCAGCGAGACCCAGTGGTTTCCCAGCAGTACCGTCACCCTCCGACCATGGTAGGGAGGGGTACGGGGACAGGGTGCAGAGCAAAAACCTTCAACAGACTTCCCCTAAAAATTTCCAATACCAAAAAGTCATTCCTGGTGATTGAAGGCTTTTGTCATTTAGGAAAAAACCAAAATAAATCCAAACGTAATTGGATTTTTAAAAAACCACTCTAAGAAAGCCCCATTAATAATGGTAACAGGTTTCTCAACTTCAGATTATTTGTTCAAGGGTATAAATCGGCAGAGCCGCACTCATCCCAGCAGCACAAGAAATGCCAGGACTGACCTAATGGTGAAGCCAAAACCTCAGTCACCTGCAGCCCCTGGTAGGACTGCCCGATTTATTTAAGAGGAGAATGAAATGGCTTTTCTCTCTGTGCCCTCTTCTACAAAATCTCCACATGCCTTGGTTTAACCATCTCTCTGCCAGTTGCCTTAAAGCATTTAGAGCCAGCCATGTGTATCTCTACCACCACAAAGCAGCAGGGACCTGTGAAAGACCCGCACGTCCCTCTTATCCAAAGCCTAAGCGAGCACAGCCACGTGCCGGCGATCCCCCAGCCGCGGACACCTCGTTAAAACCAAGGCCACTACTTGATAGAAATTTGTCTTTCAAAGGACAATGCATCTTTATAAAGATCTTCCTCTCTTCAGCCTAAAACTGATGAAAAAAATGCCATAAATCTCCTTCTTACAACTGCTTTTTGAACGTCTGGTGATTATCTTTCTAAATCCTTTCTTACCTTCCTTCTTGCTCCTCTCCCTTACCTCGGCAGAAGGATCAACAAAGAATAATAATGCCGCATGCAGGGAATGCCATAAACACCCACCTTCTATTTTCTTTATCTGTATCAAAGAAACGTTGACCTATTAAGCCTCCTGAAGACTGATATTGATCTAGACTTCCACCGCAGTCAATACACCACAAATTTACTCTAGTCAGATTAGTGCCGAAAGTCGGTACCTGCTTACCACTACAATCTGAATGTCTCATAGCTCGGTGTCACCTAGGGTGGCCACCCCAAATGCCACAGCCCCTCTCCAGAAAACCCAATTAAAAAATTTCACACATACAGAGCTTTATGACAGATCTCCCCATGCTCGGTGTGGCTCTCCATTGGGGAACATGGTCTCCTGTGCCGGGTTTGTCACCGGCAATTCACTTCCCTCCTCATCCTCCTTCCTGGTTGCCTTACTTTAGAGCAGGGTGGTGTGTTATTACAGCCAGAGAAAGCAGCTTATCTGGCCATTTCTTGCTGCTTAATGCACCCCCGTTAGCCATGATCTTGCTGGGAGTGTGTTAGCATCGTCACAGCCTTCCCTCGCCATCAGGCTGAAGGCCAGGCCAAGCGCTCCCTCCTCTTCTCCCTGCTCCCGCTTGTCCCTTTGCATAGCAAAAACATTTGTGACAGAAATTAGAGATACAATTGGCCCCTGATTGTTCATGAGAAATCGGCTGTGACACAGAGCTCGGCAGCCGGCCCATCAATTGCTGAGGATGGTGGGGTTTAATTTGGTTTCTTCCCCAGCCATGGAGACAGTGTCATTTATTCTCTAATGACAGCAGAGCCGATGCTGTACATAACTCAGCTTTGCTCAGGGCCTCCTGGAAAAGCAGGTGGGAGCAAAAGGCTGGAGAAAGCAAAGGCACGGTGAGGTCCGGCAAAGGTCCCGCTGCTTTGGCTGCATCCAGGGCAAGATCTTCTCTCATCCTTAACCCAAAGGGCCAGCAAAAGCACAAACACAAGTAGACACCTCAGAGCAAATGGGGAGCTCCCGAAGGAAAAGACGAATGGAATGGGCAGATATCACAAGTCCTTCACCTGATCTGCCTTGCAAGCACTGATTTTCCTGCATGTGATTTTTCATCTAGACCATCATGTTCATCACGCCTTCCTCAGGTTCTCCATACTTTTACAGACCTCTGTGATATCATTCTCATTCATCTCTTTTCCAGTGTACGGGTTCTGGGCAGTTTCCTCTCTCCTTATAAGCAAATCTGATCCATACTATTGAACTTTCGCATTCCACCTTTGCTGTGGCAGAAAATTTCGTTAGGGAAAATGCAGCTGGACTTGGAGATGAGAAAGACCAGGAGGAATTGCCTGGCTAGTTACCTGTGTGCCCTGTGAAAGCTTTTCAGATATTTTCTTCTTCTTAATTAGGACAAAAGTGAAACTTTTAAACTTCCATAAAAGAAAAATATGAAAATATTTTCCACTGAGATAACTTCAACACGTTCCCTTCTTCTTATTTCCACCTTTTTTTTTTTTAAATAAAAAAAGCTTTTTGCCAACTCTCATTAGCTTAAAATGTTTAAATGAATTAGTGATTTGAGCTGAATGCTAAAATTCTTTGAACATATTTCTTGCCTGACTTGGCACGATAAAAACTTTTCCTTAAAAATGTGCTGTGTAAAATGAACTGACCTAATCCCATGAGAAGATTCAGCTTCAGCAACTCCCTGTTTTAAAAGGGGGAAAAAAATTACTTCACCAAAAAATTCAGATTGAGCCAATGCCTGACCATCTTCCAGCTCCAAGATGAGCTGGGAATGATTCATGCCATGGCCTGGGGTATCTACCTTTGTCTGGGGCTCACGGGATCCCAGCTCAGTTTTTGTGGGAATCACATCATTGCGTCTCTGGCCCCCAGTTCCTCACCTATAAAATACTTGTAGTGGTGTTCCCTGGTCTCCCATCTCCTGCTCTGTCTTCTCACACTGGGAACTCTTTGGGGCAGTCCATCCCCTGCTCTGATTTACACCAACCATGGGGGGCTGTGGGGCCAGACCCAGCCAACGTGTTTCAGTGCTGTCACCAAGAGTGGACCCGCACCACGGTCTTCTCCTCCGGTGCCACGAGCTGGCCAAAGCCGGAGGGACTGACCCAAGCCCATGATGGATCTTCTGATACAGCTCCACCACTGGGTGATACAGAACTAAAGGCTTCCCATTGTGCTCAGGGCCAGGAAAAAAAAAGAAAGAAAAAAGGAAAAACAGGAAGAACATGTTTTTCACCATGCCTGGTGAAAATATCCAAAGACACTCATCCATCTGCACCTCCACCGAGCCGGATACACACAGCTGCCAGCAAGAGCCCTCGCGCTGCTCGGCACTGAGCAGAAGCACATACACACACTTTAAAAACCGCAGCCAGGATGTTTATTGACAAAACACCGTCCCTGCGTGGGGATGGAGATCCCACCTGCCCCATGTGGGATGGCAGAACTCATGCTGTGTCCCGGGCAGCCGGGAAAAGCCATTGCAACATGTTCACCTCTCAGGACCAGGAACGGAGGTTCCCAGGGTGCTGCCCGTGCCCTGTCCCCTGTGGTCTCACAGGACCAGCCATCCACAGACCACACAACTGAAGAAGTGAAGAAAAATTGGGGAAAAAAAAGAAAAAGGTTTTTTTCCCTCCCATGTAGCTCTACAATCTTTAAATGTTTTGATTTTACCCCTCTCATCTCACAGCGGGTAGTACCCAATAAAAGATCTTAAAGCTACTGCTTCAAAACACACTTTTCCTTTGAAAAGGGAATGTGTTAACAGCGATGCAGCAGCGTTGCTGCTCCGTGTGTGTGTTTGGAGACAGATTGCTCACTTGGTTGGCTAAAAATAAGCTGGTTTTTTTTTTTTGTTGGCGCCTGGGTTCCCATATTGCTGTGGCATAGCGTAATGGGGAAAAGCCTGCTTCTTCCCTTAAAAATGGTTAACATAATCCAAAACTGCAGATGTTTTTTTTTGCACTTTTTTTTTTTCTTTTGGAGAAGGCACAAAGTTTGGAAAAATGGTAATGAAGCCCTTTCCTCTGCAAACAAGCACTGTTTCAATTTTGGACTCTTTTTCTTTTTTTTTTTTAACTCCTTAACCCACTTGAATGGAATACCAGGGCAAAAACGCTGCTGTGACAGCAGCCAGGGACTGGGGCTCTCCAAGGACGACCCAGAGCGAAACGCTGGCTCTGCTGGGAGCGCTGAAAACTCTGGTATCACTTATGCAGAGCCAATTTTCAGATTAAAATGGCAATTGCATTTCTTTCGTTTATCCATTCCTTTGTATCAATACCCTTTTGTCCTAGAACCCACTTACCTGCTTCATTTTAAAATAGATGTAGATATTGTCCCTCTTTTATGGAAGATTTATGAGCTCTGTAGGTTTGCTTTTACAAATATTAATATTATATAAGCTGATGGGCTTATTCAACTGCCACAGGCAAAAAAAAGGCTCAGTCAGCAGGTTTACTTCCTGATGATTTCTTTTTAAGGCTTGTAGGTTGGCATTTACAAGAAGACAAAGTAGTTCAGGATAACAAGGAGAGGATAAACAGGATAAACAGCAAAACAGAAATCAGGATAAGCAGAAAAACTCTACCCAAGCCAGCTCTGTGCTTCTGTCTGCTCTAGTATTATTATAATGACCATGTTTCTAAAGCCTAGCCCCCAAAAATCTGAGTTTTTTGTTTGGGGGTTTTTTTTGGTGTTTTTTTTTTTTTCCCTTATGTTGCATAAACATACAGGGAGAAATACAGCCTTATTCCTGCAGAGACTGTAACATTCTCTTTGCTCAGGGATGTCCCCAACATAAGAGGGACATGGACCTGTTGGAGTGGGTTCAGAGGAGGCCCCGGAGATGCTGGGGGGGCTGGAGCCCCTCTGCTGTGGGGACAGGGGGAGAGAGCTGGGGGGGGTCAGCCTGGAGAAGAGAAGGCTCCGGGGAGACCTTGGAGCCCCTTCTAGTCCCTAAAGGGGCTCCAAGAGAGAAGGGGAGGGACTCTGGAGCAGGGAGGGGAGCAACAGGACAAGGGGAACAGTTTTAAACTAAGATTTAGATTAGATAATAGGAATAAATTCTTTACTCTCAAGATGGTGAGCTCCTGTCCCAGGTTGCCCAGAGAAGCTGTGGCTGCCCCATCCCTGGAGTTGTTCAAGGCCAGGTTGGACGGGGCTTGGAGCAGCCTGGGCTGGTGAGAGGTGTCCCTGCCCAGGGCAGGGGGTGGCACTGAGTGATCTTTAAGGTCCCTTCCAACTCTAACCAATTTTCAGGGCATTCCAAGGCTTGAGCGGAAGCATGGTTTTTTTCACTCAAAAGATCCATTACGTTAATATTCCTTGAAAAGCTTTACCAAACTGCCCCTTTGCTCATTAATCAAGCTACAAGTTGGTTTTACTCATTTAAAAAGGCTCCTGTCACAGCTGAGAGCTTAAACCCTTACCCTGATCCAAATCCATCCCTTGGCTTTCCGGTGGGGGCAGCCCCGGTGAGATCCCTCCTGCTGTCCAGGGCATGTCCCCAGTGTCCACGGCCACAGCAGGAGCACAAACCACCCCAATGCTCATCTCCACCGCTCGTCTCCTTCCGTCCACACCAGACAACCACAGAGAAAAGGGCTTTGTTTTTGTAGGGTCACCCGGGGGAAGAGGACTTTGAAAGCTCCCTTTCCTGCTGGAAGTCCCTTTATACCCTGGGTGCAGTCGCGCTTCGCACACTCAGGGGAAGAAAATCCAAACACACTATTCAAGAAAATTAATGACCCAGATTACTAAAATAAAGCTACAACTCAAACATCCGGAACTAATTTCCAAATTACACTGCACTTTATCTCTGCAGCTACCATTAAATAGGGTGGAAGCTTTTAAAATAAAAAAATAATAATAAAAAAACCCATCACCACCACTACAAGCTGGATAAAAGGGAAATTGCTTTTGGCTGTTTGAGTTTTTCTTCTGAGTTTTCAAAGGTTTACAGTATTCAAATTTTTACAGGCGTTTTCCTGAGATCAAACGACCCCAGGAACAACGCCCATTAATTAGAGCAACACATATGGTGCCGCAATACTCCAAGGAGCACGCTCCTGCGACGTAACGGCCTCTGGGCCATGCAAAGCCAGTAATTTCCTTCCAAAGGTTGCCACGCACCTCTCTAATGAGCTATCGCGTGCACATAATCAGCTGATTAATTCATTAGGTAAAAAAACTGCAGTTTGGATTACAACCAGAATTTTGGTTGCCGCCACCGCTGAACTGCGGGACCGGTTTCATTAGCTCACGCCAGAGGAGTCGCTTGAATCCAAACAGCTATTTAATTCGAGCGAGCGCTGTGCACGGAATCCAGGGTAGAAGTTAATGCAGCTGCTAATGACTTCCTCTCCCTCCTCCTTGCTTTAAATGTTCGATTAGGTTAACAACGGCGGCGTTGCGAAAGGCCACAACCTACAAGTCCTGAAGACAAGCAGGTCCCTTGGCAAGGGACAAATCGCACCACTCTATGCCATTAGGCCCGGGACATCCAGGTCATTAAGGATGGAGTGGAGAGAGCACCTCCGCTCCGGCACGGCTCACTTCCCAGCCAGCAACTGGATGCCAACTTGGCTGCCCGCGGGTCTTGTCGGACATGATCAGGTCTTGCCTGTAGCCTCAAACCGCTTGTTGGCAGGACTCTGCTCACACTACCGCTCTCCTGGGCGTTGGGGGATGACGTCCTCCACCAGGCTAGGTGGGCACGGGAGGACGCTGTCGTGATTTGGAAGCAAACTTCATCCACACTGCAGCGGGTGTTAACACAAGGTGTAAGCATCTCCTTGGGTGGATGGATACCGAGAGCCTTCCCAGAAACACAGAGTTAATCAAGAGATGATGTAGAAGCAGAAGGAAATTCTCCGCAGACCGCAGAAACAGCCTTTTCAGCCTCTTTGAACTGAAGATCAAAGAACCAATTCCCACCCACAGAAGGCAGGCAGAACAGTGTTTGCTACAACAGGTTTGGGTTTCTTTTCAGAGTAAGAAAAAGTGACAAAACATATAAACAAGGTGCAGTTTATTCTCTATTTTCAACATAAACGTGTATTTTTCTTGGTGGTGATTTAATACACCAGAGCTTTAGGGAGGCCTTCAATCACTGGAGGGTTTTCAGCACATGCTGAAAATTTCCACTTGAAGGCAATGAACGATGCAAAAAAAATGTCTGTGTAATTGAAACTCCACATGACCATCAAAAAGGAGTTTATAACGGGAATAGTTTTTTGTTTTTAAATCAGCCCTAGTTTTGCCTAATGCTGCCTGTCACAGTGAAACATCCGTTTTCATCAATCAGTTATTTAGGGAGGAAAAGCAGAAAGTCCTAGCGTGTAATAGCCTGTTGAACCGTGATGGGAAGTTAGGTAAATGACTGAATTAGTATTCTTTTATCTTGCTCCAAAAATTGCTCTAAGCCGTGTAACTCATTGCTTATCATGGTTTATGAAAATGACCCTGCTCCTCCCATGCGGGGGCAGTCAGAGGCTGTTGGCAGTGGGCGCAGGGGGCTCTCCCCTGGCAGCACCATGTCCCAGTGACGGACGCCACCAGCCAGACCCTGTCCCAGACATCAAGCCTGGGACCTTGGCCTTCCCTGAGCACCCCCAGCCCTGCTCACTACAAAGGAAAGTGCATCAAAAATAAAAATGCAAGTTCTAGTCCTCTGGTGGGCCCAGAGGCCAATAACATCACTGGGGGATCTAAACAACCCCACTACTCTATTCCATCGAGAAGCACAGTAAGTAATTACCACTGCAATATATGGCACATAAATACCGGCAGCAGAATTTGGATGTGCTTTAAAATCTGCTTTAGAGCATTTGTGTTGCTGGTCCCCAGGCTGTGCCCGGCTTCGTGTGCATCATGGAGCGTGGTGGTGTTGGGTTGATTCATGGGCTTGCTGCGGCTCCATTTATGCAAGATGAACCAGAGTAGGGCCTTGAGCAACGAGCCCAAGTAGGATGGACAGTGGCCAAGCAGGGCGGAGGGAAAAGCCCAACTCCAGCATGAGATGGAGCAACTGGAAGCCACGAGACCTGCTGCCCACTGCTCTTGAAGTGGCTGCACTTGGGGATCTGCAGTGCTCAAAACTCACACAAAACCCAGGCAGGGCTTTCTCCCGGGTGCCAGCTCCCCTCTGTGCTGGAGCCCGGCAGACGGCGGGTGCCCAGAGCTGGGAATCACCTCCCCCAACACGTCCCTTCCCCACCAGCATCACTCGCTGATGTGCTCCCAGCCCACCCACAGGTACGACTGGATCAAACCTAACCTCGGATGTGGTGTGACAGGGTTAAATTAAATGTCACCAGATACAGTTTTTACAGCATTTGTAAGCCCGGGAGAAGTCTCCTCCCGGTGTACCCGGCTGCCGTCCACACGTAGCCAGGGAAGAGGTTTCCCTGCTCAACACAGTGCAATAAATCACGGTGAGAGGTTGCCTCATCCCTGAAATCACATCCTCTCCTTATGAAGAAAAATCAAAGCCAAGACTTTGTGAATTCAAGGTTTTCTGGGCACAGAACATGGGAATGTCCGTGATTTCCTAGATGATTTTGCACAAGACTCATCAGCGTCCGAAGCAGCTGAGGGGCTCCTGTGAGCAGAGCCAGCTGGACGGTGTTCTTTGGGAAACATCTGCCGGAGATGGACAGAGGGAACAGAGAGCGCCTCAACCCTGCCCTCCCCACACTCCTCCACCTCGTCTCACCCGTGGAGCAGGAGGGTGGCCCAAGGGGAATCCCACATCAGGAGAGTCCCTGAGCCCTCTCCACCAGGGGAGCTGGGAAACTCAGGGCTCTGCAAGACAGGCTCTCCGTGAGGTTTGGTTCGTCTCAGTACACAGATGTTCAGGCATTTAATTAAAGTCTCCAAGCCTCCCGAGTATCCGACATGGGGCTGCTGACATCACCCCAGCAGACTGTGCAGAGAACTTCCAAACACTCCCGTCTTCCAGCTGGCCTGGGACCAAGATGAGCAAGAAAATGATGAATTCTTTTAAAAGAAGTACAAATTGCTCTTCACCAAAGTGAGAATACACAGCAAGGCTCTCCTAGGGGGTGACTTTAGAGGTCCCGGTTTTGCTTAATGAGCCTGTCCATCTCATTGGGCCTGAACGGCACGTTTGCTCACGGTACGTAGGGAAAGTCAATGGCGCATTGAGAACACAATGGCTTTAATCTATATTCTCTCCCGGTCTCACCGAGATGAGCTCCAACTCTTTCGGTTTCAGTCATTAAACAAACCACGTCTGGTAGCTAACTGAACAGACTGCTATACATCAAAACAAATCTCTCACTAACTCCATTTATTGGATCTTTTATTAGGACAGTGTCTCCTCCAGGATGGGCTCCGGGCCGGACATTCTCTCTGCAGCATGACTGGTAACACCAGGGTTTGCCTTGGTCCGTCCACGTCCTCACTCACAGCTCTCAGCCTCCATCCCAGGCTTCAGAACTGAACTGCCAGCACGGCTTAACTATTTCCCCATTTACAGTAGCCGACAACATTTTACCTTGATAAATCAACTCAGCTGCACATCCCTCCTCCACTCATTAGCTCGGAGATCAGTGGCCTCCTTCCTCCCCTTAGAGCACCGTGCTTCCCTCCAGCTAGGCAGGCTTGGCTTTCAAGAAAGCGTCAGGACACAGACTGCCTGCTTAAATATGCTCACAGCGTGGCTCGATATCCCTTTCAAGAGATTGCAGAAATTCTCTAGCCCTCTGCAAACTGGGAATTCCAGCGCTGTCATCGCTGTGCTCTGTGCTAGGACTGGTCCAAAGGCTGCTAACAACAGCCGCAGTCCCTGTGTTTACCTCAGCAGTTTTTAGATTGGGTCTCAGCTGCATCTTCCCATTTAGTTTTTAGCAATGAAAATATTCTGCCAGTACGAAATCCATAAATCAGAAGCTGTGCTGGGGTGTGAAATAGAGCATCCATTTGGGAGAGAATTAAGCCCCACTTATGTCTCCTGTCCCTGGATCTATGTGACTACAGGAGCAACACATTTGCTACCTGGTTGGCTTTGCTGCTTCCCCCAGTCTCTTTAAAACAGCGGTATTACAATGAGCTTTTCTTGTTGACAGGCTCTTTCTATTAGCTGTACAAGTGTCTTGAACAATTATTGATGCTGAGGGCAACTGGCAAACAGAAAAAAAACAAAAAAAGGAGCCTTCTGTTCAGGAGCAAGGCTATTAGATCCAAGGAAGCAATAACATCGCAATTCTCAGGTGACCAGCCCTCAGGTGCAAACATCGGGAGCTCTGCACAAGTACTGCAGGAGCACCCCAAGGCTCTACGAGCTGCAAGAAATTACCCGCAGAACAGCGGCAGACAAAAACGAAGAGCCCTGCATCACCACAAAGTGTTGGACAATTTGCTAAACATGACAAAAATTCTTTAAGTATTAAAACACACTAACTGAAATGAATAATTCAACCTGCTCCAGCTAGTCCAGGGCATTTTCCTGTGGCTACCAGGACGACTCTGCTTTCAGTGAGGACTGGTGTTAATCATGACCTGGGACCAACGCAGTTTTGCAGAAAACAACCAGAACAAAGCAAAAACCAAACAAACCAACAGATTATACTTCTCCTCAGAGGGATTCAAATTATACAGTACCTGACTATGGCAAACAAGTTGAACCAGGCAAGGCAGAACCTGCTTTTACCAGCACTCCCCCTGCCCCAAATACTAATTTAAATAATAATAAATCCACATGTCTATAAGCGCTGTTACCTCTTCAGGCATTACCAGCCGTACCGAGTTATGCAGCAGCACTTGTGTGTGTACCAGAGCAGCGCAGTCGGGCAAACAGCAATAACCACCTCCCACGCCAGGGCCAAGGATGCGGGTGCCAGCCCCTCCGGGCACCAAGGGCCCGTGCATCCCTCCAGCCTGACACCCCTCCTGCAAACCCCCCCGGGTACACCAGCACCCCCGGCACCTGCGGCTCTGCCCCATCGAAGGAGAGGCCGAGAGCAGAGTTTGCGCACTGTGTTATCCACCAGAAACGTGGGCACAGGCTACAGCGCAGGTACCTACTACCAGTTTGGTTCGCCCTTGCTCACCCCCTCCCAGCTGCTTCCAGGGCCGGTTGTGCACAGCTTCATCCCAGCCTAGCACGAGCTGATGGGATATTGGAAAAGTCAGGCCTTTTCCCTCTTTGCTAGGAGACAGGTTGCTGTGTGTGACACAGCTCCTTCCTGCTGCTAGCAAGAATTGACTTTCCTGCCCCACCAGGACTACGGCTCCGTGGGGCAGACGCTCTGTGCTCCCTCCTGAGCCCACACGCTGCCGGGGCTACGTAAGACATCAGGAGCCAGCAGAGCTCTCACTCGTGAGGATGACAGAGGAGAAAACACTCACGCACCCAGGAGACACCTGCCTTTTACCCCAGGGTGGCTCTCAGGAGCATTTTCAGAGCAGAGGAACCTCACCCAGGTCCTGTTTTACCAGTGGAGAAACTGAGGCAGGGGCAGCAAAGGGAGGCGAGTGCTGGGTGCTCAGGACCATCTCCAGGCTCTTGCAAATGGGGCTGAAGCCAAGGGGCTTCAAGTAGGTGCCAGGGAAAGGAGCTCCTCATCCTGCAGTGTCCCCCAAAACCAAGGCTTGGCAGAAGTGGGACCAGGCTTGGCTGAGCATCGCCTGTGAGCAACTCCCTACCCGGGAGTCCTCATTCCCAGCTCTGACTGGGAGCAGCAAAACGCCTTGGAGGTGGCTGCTGTGACTGATGGCAGCGGCCGCGGCAGCGTGACAATCAGTCGGTCAGAGGCCTTTCTTTATGTGCAGGCTGCAGATAATAAATAATATTTGGGTGGCTTTTAATGTTCCCTTGAAGAACACAGTACAAAGTGTTGTTGTTGTGACTCACGTCTATTTGAGGGGACAGGAAACTGGGTACCCAGGCGCTGAAGGATGGACTGTCCTGACAGACCCCCACGCAGTTTCAAATAACCCCGCCAGGAGGTTGGTCCCCTGGGGCACCAGCATCCCTGGGGCACCAGCCGAGTTGCTGCTGGGTGGCTCGGAGCCATATGTCCATGGCTACGGGGTCGCCCCACTACTGCTCTCTTCTCCTCACCAGCCTGCAGACCCCAAACCACTGTTGTTTTTTTTCCCCATGGGGTTGGACAGGTTGGGGGCAGCAGCACCCTGAAGCCATTAGGCAAGGATGAGCCTTGTCCCAACACGACGGCCATCTGCGGGACCGCAGCCCCCGTGCAGCGCCTTAGATCCAACCCTGATCTTAATTACAACAGCGACTCTTTGCTCGCTGTGGTCCTGATCGCACCAAGGTGGGATGTACAAATTAAAGCCAGCGCCTGCGATTTTACACATCAAAAGCCACTCCAGCCTCGTGATAAAGGAGCCCGCTCTCCCCACCACCCTCCAGCCTGCGTCTCTGCACGCCCCCTCCCCAGCACGGCTGGCAACAGGCACATTTATGCACACAGATCATCTCTCCCCTACTGGGCGGCAAATGATGAAATAAAAAGATTATGAAACTTACATATTTGAAAAAGCTCTAATGGGAAAATATCCCCAATCTTCTGCTGCCTCTCTGCTGTCGATACAGCCTGACACAGCTGGAGGCATCCTTCACCTTTCTACGCATAAACAGCCAGGCTTTCTATACCTATTAGATCTATTTGCGCTGCAGACAGATACTGAGATGAAGGGGTTTCAGCTTCCCAGCCATGTACCCCATGCCGAGACCCAGGCAGAAGGATCCCACCCAACCACCCCAGCTACCTCTGGTCCTCTCAACCCTCAGCCACGCTTCCCTGCCCGCGAGCCTTGGTTTGCCCCTCACACCGTAACCCCTATAGCATAAGCAATAAAGGAAGATGGACCTTTTTTCATCTTGTTGAATCTTTGCCAAAAGTACGTTTCCCCCCTGTAAGGGCCGTGGGTGTCGGTGGTGATGGCAGGACGAAGCAGACGCTTCCCGTTTTGGGCAGCTGCTGCTCTGCGCTCGGGAGATTTATGCAGAAATTCATTCGCTGGCCCCTTCCTGAGACTTATTCCAGCAGGAACAACGCAGACTAACTTTTGATACCAATCAAACTCATTAAATGGAGAGGTCTCACATTCCTACATAAGCAGAATATGAAATGCAGAGAAACTCCTGGAACAGACCATCCTGCTCAGCAGAGCAGAAATCCATCCGGTAAATTGGATACATTTAATCACACTGGCTTTGTTTTGGCCCCCCCCCTTTTTTTTTGTTTAAAGGCCCATATATTTTGACTCCTTCAGCTTCACGACACAAACTCTGTCAACACATTTGATTGAAAATGTCAAAATGACCATCCGTATCACGTCACGAGCAGAATCGCTCTCCTTGCAACACCAGGACGGCTCTTCATCAGGAGCAGAGACATGCCCCAGCATGATGAGCGGGCTGCCGTCCTCTTCGGCCCTATAGATCAAGTACCATTTGTTAACTATGTGGAATCCAACCATCCAGGTCTGCCGTCTCCTGCCCTAAATACCAGGAGAACAGTCTTGTCTCCTGCTGACCCTTGTGCAGAAAGGTAATCTGCATCACCCTGCAACCACGGAATCTATAGGTACTGCTGGTTGGACTTGACAAACTGACCACAATTTGCCAACACATCTATTTCCAAAGCTGACAAAGCTGGGCAATACCCCAGGTGGAACCAAACACCTTCCCACAGGGATGAGGAACCCCTGGGGGCTCATGGACACAGAGTGGTGATACTACAACAGACGCTGTTATGGAGAGAGGCCAACAAAGCCTGCCAGAAATGTTGAAGAACCATAGAAGCATCATAGAATAGTTTGGGTTGGAAGGAACCTTTAAAGGCCATCTAGTCCGACCCCCCTGCCATGAGCAGGGACATCTTCAGCTAGATCAGGTGGCTCAGAGCCCTCTCCAACCTGACCTGGAAAGTTTACAGGGATGGAGCAAGATAGGATATGTACATCCTTGGAGGGACTAAGGCAAAGCACAGGTTCTGCTGGCTCCCTTGCTTTGGGTTTTGCCTTGACCACACAATTAACTTGTTCAGAAATGCAGGTGATGAGTTTCTTTTCCATAAAGAGCAGGGTCAATCCTTGTTCCTCCTTATCAAAATGTCATTCCTCCTACTTTGACTGGGAAAGGAAGGACACTGCTGTGCTCAAACAGCAGTGAGCACAGGAGAGCTATAAAGATGTCAGTAAATAAGCGTTATTCCTGCTTTAACATGGGGAATGAGACGATTTGACCTTTCCAGACACCTGCAGCTTTCTACAGCTCCAGCCCTGCCTTTTAGAAGATGCTTTGGGGCACATCTAACCCCCAGAATGCAAAGATAGCACAGAGAGCTTTCAAACGGCTTTAAGCAGGTTTGATGCTGATACCTGTCTAGCTGTAATAATAGACTAGCTTTGGTTTATTCAGTTTTGGGTTTGGTTGTTGGTGGGTTTTTATCCTTTTTTTATTCGCCCCCTTTTCTTTTTTTTTATATTTACTTTTTCCTCCATGACATAGCCACAAGTGTACACGTGGCACAAGTGTACACATAGGCACAAGTGCAAACGGTATGGTTTATTTTCTTCCATAGCAAGGATGCAGACATCTCGGTGCGAGCAGATCTGCTGCCGCTGTGACACGAGCCCACTTCAGCAGACAGCTCTCCCCAAGGGAAACCACAGCGGTGGCCGCGGGGGGAGGACACAGCCCCTTCCTCGCAGGGATGCAACTTTCAAATCACAATTAGGCCAATTTCAGCAATCAAGCTCTTTAACCGATTTACCTTGTTCTTGGTAAAATAACCAAAGAAATCGAGACGTAAACCCCTAAGTTAATGCAAATCTAAGCTTTTCACATTGATTGCCCATCACAGATTTATGCCATTGCTAAATCTAGCAGCACCAAAACAAACGTTCTTCTAGCAATGGTACAAATGATAATCCTCAGTGCCTTTTGGTGAGCGACAGCACCTCTGGCTCCGGCTCCACCGTCCTGCGGGGCTGCACCGAGGCTGCACGCAGACAGAGCCCGTCCTTCCTCCAGAGAGACCTCGCCACGCCAGCAAGAGAAATGGCAAAAGGGAAATGGGGAGGAAGCAGCATGGGCTGGAGGTGACACCGTGGGGAGCACAACATGTCCCCCGCGTCCTGGGCAGATGCTCCAGCCACCCAACCCCAACGCCTCTAGCGATTATTCACAGCAGCGCTTTGCATTATGCGTTATTGTCTAGACTTTTTTTCCTGGTTAAAGCCTCAGGTTAAAAATAAAACAGTGTTCTTGTTGAAAATCTAGCTTTTAAAAAAGTTTTTGTTTTACTATTACTTTTTATTTTTTGGGAAGTACTTACAAGTGGATGGAGCACGGCCGGGGAGGCGGCGTGGCAGCGATGCTGTTAGCTGGCTCCCTGCCAGCGCGCATCAGGCCATAATGGTTAACGAACCCCTCGTAGCCTTTGTTTTGCTCCCTTTTCTGTATTTAATGCCACCATTTATAAGCCCCTTGGGAAAGGCGATGGGTTTGCATGTGAGTGCCCTGTGAATTTTCAGCAAGAAACCAGGTTTCTGTGAACAGGGATGCGGCCGAGCGCCTGCGTTTAATGAGGTTATGTCAGAGCTGGCTGGGTGGGAAGAGCGAGGGATTTGCAACAGCCTTTTCTTTTTCTTTCTCTCCTTTTTTTCCTTAAATGAATACTTTCTGTCATCTTTCCCTCTCCTTTCTGCTGTGCAAACAAGCCGTTAGCATGCTCAGTGACGGTGGCCTGGCCCGGCGGGTGGCTGCAAGAAGCGGAGGTACATGGGGCTCCCCAAGGATCCCCAAATAAAAGCATTCCTGCTCCTGATGAAGTGAGACTCCAGGCTGGGGGAAAGTCGATCGGATTTTGCCGTAGAGAGTTGCATTGCCTGATTGCCTGCAGACACGGGAATGTTCCCAGCCAGCGCATGGGGACAAACACCAGCCCAAAACCAAAGAGAAGAACCAACTGACCTGCTGCAAGAGTAAAGTTACTCCATGGCAGCCAAGCCCAGACACCAGAGCCCCTTCCTCTGCCACTGCTTGGAGAGAAAACCTGGCGAAGGGCGGCTTTACCCAGCCCGTACTGATCTCGGTCGTCCTGACACTTAATTTTGAGCTGTCTCTTTTCTTGCTTTAATACAAAGACTTCACTTGGCTTTGGACAACCTATCCATCAGGCTGAGCTTTCAAAGCAATAAAAGAAGATGTCCAAAGTCTATCTTGTAGACAAGGGAAGAAATCTTGCAGGCAGGACTCGCCGCAAGTCAGGACAGCATTGTTATGTATATATTCTGTGAATTAATGCCTTTTAGCTAAGCTAGTAAGACTTGAATCTTTTCCAGCCTGTAGGCTCATGGTTTTACTAAGTAGCAAGTATTGACTTTTAAAAAGGCCAAGATAATTTTATGACCATCAGGAATATCTCAAGCTACACAAAGCCAGATAATGGCATGGGGGGAAGAAAAGAAAGAAATCAAATCAGTTCATATATATCAGGCCTTAATTACTGACTGACAACAGCCAGAAGGGATTTTTTTCCTTCCTGAAGCAGCATTCCAGACACCGTTAGAGACGTGGCTGGCAGGAGCCAAGAGCACATTTGCCCTTCACGGGATGGGGTTGGAGATGGAGAATCTGCGCTCCTGGGGTGCGACAGCAATGCACTGGGATCCTGCCTGGCCGGACCTGGTGTCCTTCACCGCCAAGACAACCCTCCACTGCTGGGCTGATCCATGGGATGCATCAGCCCAGCCACATGCTGGATGGAAAGAGGTTTCTCTGTCCAAACTATCCAAGTAAAGAGGGAAAGTCACCAGCACGGAGCTTGCTCCAGAGGAAAGCAGGGTGAAAACCTGACATGAAAACATGCAGGAGACAGCATCCCTGTTGCCAACTCAGAAAAAAAAAAATTTAAAAACTTTGCCAATTAATAGAGTGGAGAGGCTAAAGAATCAAACAGGAGCCAAAATATATCAGATTAATTGAGCTCGCTGGATGGGTGGGAGGGAGCACCGCACCTGGTGGGGATGGAGCCGGCAGCCGGGTGTCTCCCCCCAACCCGTCCCCGTGGAGGGGCAGCCGAGAACCAAGACCTTGTCACAGGGAGGACAGCAGAAGTTAGAAGATTGTATTTTTCTCTCACTTTCACGGCTATAAAGTGTCTTTCCCTGGAGAGCCAGCTGCAAGCAATATCCGGCTCTTCCACTGACACAAAAATCTTATCTCAGTTTGCTCCCAGTTTGCCCCTTCGTGGGCTGGCAGGTTTTGGGAGGAACGAGGCAGGCGAGGGAAGGGTGAAATCTCAGCTCCTCTCAAACCAGGGCACGACTCCCACGGCTCAAAAGAAGCCAGGATTTCTCACCCCCGTCTGATCACCCAGGCGAGGAGGTCTGGGCAGTCCCTCTCCTCCTCCGTTACCCAGCAAGATCCACCTCGGCCACAGTTCGCACCAGGTGGGAGCATAAACATGTCAGCAAGAGACATCCCCGGATGGATGGATGGAGAGGGAGGGACGGAAGGAAATCTATTCCCATTGCTCTGGCACAATTTAATCTGACTAAAAGCCGTGACCACAAAGGCAGCAGCAGGCGGATGCCCATACTAACCCCTCTTTAACGGGCTTTTTGTTTGCTGTGTCAGTGAGTATATTGTACTACTTGTTCTACAAAGAGCATTAAAGCAGCTTCCTGGCTCTCAGAGTGCGAACAACAGATAAGATGGCTTGGGGACTCGCTCAAAGGGGCGCTGGGGTGGGCAAGATCCACGGGTCACCCCCCAAAGCCTGGCATGTGGAAAAGCAAGATGTGAGGTGGGTTAGGAAATGCAAGAAGAAAGCGCTGCATGCCCTGATAAAAGAACATCACAGACTGCTTGGTGAGAGAAGGCAAGCGGCAGCTGAGAGCAGAAACGAGACAGACCCTGATGAAGATCTGGCTAAATAGAAAATTGCAGCAGTGAGCTGCATTACAGGGATTTCTAAAGTGCAGGCAGGTTCGAGAAGGAACCGGTGCTGGGATAAGCCTCATCCCCACGGATGCTGCCAAGGCTGCGTAAGCACAGCCCACCACCTACCTCCTGCTGCCCCCAGACCCCCCCAAGCCTTTGGCACACTGCAAAAGGGGGTGGCTTCCCCACGGACACTGTGCCAGCCAGGAGCATCGCTCCTGCAGTTATCCGTGGCAATTTCCCCCCGGGGGTTTGGTACTAATGAACAGGCACACAGCTCCCTGCTCCCCACCTTTGCTCCCACCGCACCCATAGCACTGGGGCTGATCCCTGCCATCTCGAGCAACCTGGCACAAAAGCGTTTCCAACAATAAATCCACCACCTCGTGGCAAACCAGAACCATTAGGAGAAAGCAAGCAAGCTCTTTGGGCAAGAAAACTTACGGTGAACTACTGTAAGTTCAGCTGAATTTACTGTAAGTTGAATTTACTATAAGCAGGGTAAATTCAAGATGTACCTGACCGGGACAGCAAGAAAAAAACATTTTGGCCAGCTGCTCCTGCCTCCCTTTGTTGCAGGGGGGCTCTGCTGGCTCCCTGCATCCCCCTGGCCAGTGAGGGCAGGATCCAGGGATGTTCCAGAAGCTCTGAACCATCCCGACACCAGGTACACGAGGACAGCAGAGGCAAAACCAAAATTCCCTGCCACTTGGGCGGATGAAGCCAGGGGGAGGAAGAGGGGGTGAACAAGTGGGGAGCAGCCAGGGACAGGAGCCTCCCCCAGAGCCCCAACCACCGTAAGTGCATTTTAATGTTACTTAAGGGTGGACTTTACAGCAAGGCTCATTTTGAGATCTTATAAGGGAAGGTTAAAGAAACTTAAATTATCCTCTCTGAACTTGGAGGGCTCAGAAGTGACATCTTTCCTCTTGCTGAAGGTACTGGAAACTGGAAGCACAGCCCTGCACGGGGTCTGGGCGCTGTAGGGGCTTCAGTCTTCAAGAGAAAACAAAAAGCTTGCAGGTGATTATATTTCTTTTTATTTTCACGCTTACCACAGTGCAGGCTCCAGCTGGGACTAGCGAGAGAAGTGGTGAAAACTGTGTTTTTTAATTAAAGAGCTGGCTGAGTACAGCGTTGTTCAAGCTCATTTTGTGGCTTTCTTGACCGGGAGTCTCCAAGACACCCCTGTGAAAACCAAAGCAGCATCCTCAGATGCTGCTTTTCCCATCCCCTTGGTTAGAGGGACCGAGCAGGTCCCTGGGGCTCTCTACCCAAGCAAGATGCTGTGGGGCTGGGAGCCACACGGTGCCCCCCGGTTGCATTTTCCACCACAGATGGAGGATGCTCCAGGACAGTGTTTAGAGAGGTTGTGGTTCAACCTTGTTCAACAGCCACCTCCATCCCTGGCCACCAACATGCCCTACGCTATGTGCCTGTGGGGAGATATGCTTATCCCAAGGGAAGCATTCCCAGTCTGGCACACTGTGGTACCACGTCGCATCTCTACACCATGCCAAAAGATGGATTAGTTGATAGAGAAGGAGGAAATATTTACTGCTTCTAATAAGGGGATGCATGAAACTTGCTGCCTTGTCCCATGATGTCCCACTCTCCAAACCCAGAAATTAGGGAAGGGGGGACCACTGTCCCCGAGGGACTGCTCCAGGCAGCTCTGCAGCATCTATAACAAGAGCAGGAGGCAAACCCGGCCTGGGAGAGGCTGCAGGGGCTGATTACTCAGCCTGATAGGCTAGTTGAGATGCTGAAGCAGCTATATAAAGAACATATATTCATGTATCATTTTAATTATGCATCTAATGGCTTTATCTTTTTGTTACCTTATTTCATTATTGAAAGCCTTTATTTCGCATATACATTTTAATTCTCAAATCCAGCCACCAACAAAACTGCTTATAAATAATTTAATACACAACGAGGCACCAATTCCTCCAAAAGCAGCGATCCTGGAACGAGGCTACTGGCAACTCTCTCAGCATCTGACACTTTAATGCCGCACCAGAGCACCCAGAAGGTAGCATTATACGGCTCCTCCCAGCCACACGTGCTCGTTTAGGAGCTGTAGCTGAGGAGCTTGTGTGAGAAGAGCATCTCTTGGCAACCATCAATATACAAGAGAGGTCTTTGGCATGCAGCAAGGCAGAAGAGCCTGCCAGTGAGTTCGCAACACCAGCTTGAGAG
Organism: Rhinoptilus africanus; assembly: GCA_013400135.1. NCBI lineage: Eukaryota > Metazoa > Chordata > Aves > Charadriiformes > Glareolidae > Rhinoptilus > Rhinoptilus africanus. The sequence continues at coordinate 232,837 of VXBO01007146.1, forward strand.
CTGCACAGAGAGAAAGAAAAGAAGCCTTCAACTGCTTGGTCCTCTCTGCCCTGGAGACCGATAGCCAGCTACACAGATTAGGCTGGGCAAGAACATTGCCCTGCTGATGTCTTTTGGCACCATGACACCATGTTTAGGATGGAGAAGAGTCATTACAGCATGTCAAGCCACATGGAGCAATGACAACGGTCTCAAGCACTGGTTGCAGCTGCTGAGCACCAGCATCCCTGCAAAATAAACCCAGGAGAGCTGGAGCAAGACCCTCACCTCCCAGATGGACTAGGAGAGAACAGCACTAGTCCACAGTCAGTCTTTGCCTAATAAATAGATTTCTCTAATGATGTTTGTCAGCTTTTCTGATGTATGCAGCACAACACCTTGATTTTTCACATACCTGCCCCCCTTTTCGCTTCCAATAAAATTAAATTAAAGGCAAATCCACCCATGCAACCTCTACCCCCATGGAACTATGAAGACTTTCACCACAGGCATCCACACAGCTAAGCTTTTACCTTACATTTCTGCAACGCATCTATTCCCCCAGTGAAGTTGTATTAAAAATATATATGTCAAAAAAACGATACCTGGAGACAGAGGCATGTTCTCTCTCCCTCTGTGCTGGTGAGCATTTGTGTCTAAGACCCAGTGAGGTCACTGGGAAATAAGCAGGTGCTTAAGTTTTAGGCATGTGAATAAATTAATTGTTATTGAAGAGAGCACACATGTGCATATTTTACTGATTGCCAAATGAGTGCTTTTAAGCTATCAGATTGGATCAGCCTGATTGCCCTCACAGAGTACCCTTTTGCTTCTCTGTCACTGAGGCAAGGCTTCCTTAACCAGATTATTTTTGATTTACTCGGTGGGAGGGGAGAGATGCGGGGGGTTCCCCAATCCCTGTGTCCACCAACCCTTCCCACGGGGCACCTGCGCCACGTCTTCGGCTCAGGCAAGTGGAGCTGTAAGAGCAGCCGCTAAGGAGAGGACTCCGTTGGGTTGCGAAGGGGAGGCGAGTGCCTCCGCCTGCTGTGGGATCACGCTCCGGATTTTCCAGTTCTGTGTGTGCTACATGGAAAGCAGCGTGGGCAAGCCTTCTGCTCTAGAGTAAGATGGGTCATTAAGACATATGCCAAGGTAACAGCAGATTTTGCCCGTAATGGTAACGAAAGCACAGCTGGCATTAAACCGGTGGTGATTTTGGGTGCTGACAACAGCCTAAGTTGGTGTAAGGACACTGGCAAACCATTTGCAGCTGATGGTGGCAAACGAGGTGCAGGCAGCACTTGGTCTGAGTGGCCACTGGGGCGGTGAGCTTCCTCCAGCTCACCCCCACAGACAAACCCCGAGCATGTGCTAACGTCGGTAAGGGGGGTGCCCTGAGCCCCCCAAATCCAAGGGCCTAGTCCAGCCTCTGCAGGCAGTTCAGACTGCTGAAGGCAAGGATGAGCAAGCCCTGCCCTGCCTTGCCATTTCCTTCCCACCTCCATTCCCAAAAACCAAAGGGTTGGCCGCTCACCAAGCACATCCCAAACCACATCCCTCATGCCTCCAGCCCCTTTTACACATGATTGTGAGGTGTTGCTGCAGGCTGGATTAAATCCTTTTTTGAAGCCCTCCAAGATCATCAGATGAAGGTCCCTTGGCTCCTCCCCACACTTTTATCCGGCATGGGAGCACTGGGACCCTCCTGGGACAAAAAAGCCTTTGCAAAGGGGCTTTATCTTTGCTGGCAGAAACCTTGAAGGTTCAGAAGGCAGCAAGGGAAATCTGTGCTGTCAAAATCAAAGCTGCAGTAATTAAACAGGAGTTTCCTCTGTCCCAGGGAGGCGGGTGAGCACAGGCAGAGCAGTATTCCAGAGCGGGGACACGAGGTTATGTCCTACAAGAGCGAGTGTCCATGCTCCTGCGGGAGGGACTGCATACGCAGAAGAGGAAAACTCATCCCATTCCACGGCATGTTGCACCAACCCCCTGGCTGCAGCTGGATCTGGTCACAGGGTCACCACCGCTCCCGTGTGCGAGTGCATTCCTGAGGAGCCTCACCCTGCTGTTCCAAGTTCATCCTCACCCTGCAAGTCAAAACTTACCCTTTCTTTGTTCAAAACTAAGAAAATCTTCCAGAAAGAAGAAGAAAAGAAAAAAAAGCAGCTTCTGAAGCACTTCCCAGTCTGATGTGCAAAAGCCAATTATCCAAAACAGAGACCAATCGATGGAAAAGGCTCTTGGGTGTCGGGAAAGACAGCGGCTGGCCTTTCCCAGGGCCGCGCACAGCCCAGACTGACGCTGCTTTGCACCTGGCATCTGCTCTCCATATTGCTATTTGTTCCTCTGATGAGTTGCCAAGGTGTCAAAGTCAAATCATTTGAATTTCTTGCGGAGTGAAAGATACTCAAGGTTCAAAATGACACCTTGACCCGGTTGGGTCATTTTGCAGCAATTATCACCAATTTCCACGGTGGAAGATTGTAAGAGTTCAGAGGAGGAGAAAAAAAAATTGCTTGTCCTTTCTTCACCTTGCATACAAATGAAAACCAAATGTGATCTTCTTGCTCTTGACATAACCATGCTTTAAAGAGCTCCACAAACATCTATTTCCTCATTTGGGCTCACACAGAAGACATATTATCTCTTTTAAATATGCCTTCTCCTTGGCAGTGTGCAGCCTATCCCCAATCTTTAACATTTTAAGAAGCCGTCAAGTGGTTATTTGCAAAACTGACGTTAGGAGATGGATATAATCTATTTTAAACCTCAGTAAAATTGGCCAGTTTCATGAGGTTTTAACATACAGCTGAATTCATCAAGTCACACAGATTATGAAATGTGAACCGCAGCTTCCCCCAGCTCTCCACCCGCATGGGAGCAATTTGGAAAAAGCCCAACCACCTCACAGCACAGCAGGGAGAGAAAAAAAGAATAACACAGGGAATGGTTCCCAACACACCCCGGCTTCCCGAGCGGCAATGCTCTCCCTAGCAGAGTGTCTCTGACTTGTAAGACTTACACCTCAACTCGCCGTTTCGGCATCACCGTGCTCTGCTCCTTTGGTGGTGAAGCCCAGGGAAACCGGGAGCGATGCCTTCAGTTATGCACCCACCCAGCGCTGCCCCTTCTGCAGTGGGGCTGGATCCAGACCTTCCTCCCCTCTTCCCAGATGCTTTGGCTACCTTCCGCCTTTCCCTACTGCCCTTTGCCCCCCTCCTTGGAAAGCTTTACCCTTTCATGGGGAAACAAACCCAGGAAAAGGCATTTCCTCCAACACTGAAATTCCAGACTGCTCTGTCTTACTTGATCTTGTTTGCGAGGTCTTGCTATTCAGTCACTTGGAGACTTTTGTTTACTGCCTTGTTTTTCTTTTGTTTTAAATGGCTGAAGTTAGTGTTTTAATCGTGCACAAGGCCAAAAGTATCGATTCCCAGGCAAAACTGCCTGGAGCTCAGCATGGATTCCATCCTTTGCTAAAGACGTGAAGCACGGTGCCCTCTGGGCACCAGGCACATGGCATCACACACTGAATGCTCCTTTGGTGCAGGTCACATCGCCTGTGGGACATCAGCAGAGCAAAGTCACGTTGTGCCGGTGTTAGCAAGGGAGTTGTGTGCTGGATCTGGATTTTTGCGTCTGTGCAAATTTCTTCAGCTGCCACCCTCCATCAGGCTCCGTGTACGGGCAGAGGGGCAGCGGCACGCTGGTGATGGTCACCAGGAGTGCTGGGAATGATAAGACTCCTTCTGCTTGCCACAGTGCGGCAGCTCTGGATGCTTTACTCCAGCCTGAGGATGAGGGACCCGAGCTAGGCAGCAGAGTCCTGGGCTCACATCAGCAAAACGCCAGAGGTGCCGACTCTTACCAGGCCTTCTCAGCTTCTCCTGGGAGCAGCAGCTGGTCCCAGCCCTGGCTCGTCCCCCAGGCACAGGGTGACTGTGATTTCCCGGTGCCAGCCTGCCCCAGCTGCTGGCTCGCTGCCTGTCCTCCTGCTCTGCCATCGGCAGCAGGCAAAAGCCTCCCAGCGTGTGCCCTGTCCCACAGGACCCCTTCCAGCCAGCCTGGCGCAGGCACAGCCTGGTGGGCAGCAGCAGCTCCTCGGAGCCAGGCAGCTATTTTGTAAATTATTCAGCACGGCAGCGGCTGCCGCGAGCAGGGGAAGCATGGGCAGGAGCGGGAGCATGGCCCCCCAACAGCATGGAGACGGCTTGAACAGCAGCTGCATCACCTATGGGAGCTGCCTGACACATCACCCAGGATGTTGGACCCATTAAATGACTTGGAAAACAGGGGGGATGCTTCCAGCGATGGCAGGAGGGCAGCAAGGGAATACACAAAGAGGGGTTCATTCTCGTGCCCCACCATCCCCTGGGCTCTTCTGATAGAATCATCTGGGTTGGAAGGGACCTTTAAGTCCAACCATCAACCTAACACTGCCAAACCCACCACTAAACCATGTCCCTAACCACCATGTCTACCCATTTTTTTTAAATCCCTTCAGGGATGGTGGTTCTCCAACACAGCGGGTTGTTTTCAAGGGTGCAGGCAGCAGCGTCACTCCCACGGACACCTTCTCTCAGCTGCCTGCACTCAGATTTTAAACAGGGCAAACACGGGGTGCACAGAGCTGACTTGGGTCCTCCCTCGCCCCCGGCACCCCGGGACCGGCAGCATCCCCAGGCGCCGGCTGCTGTGCAAAGGCAGGGAAGGCAGGATGCGGCTTGAATGTAAACACGCCGGGGACGAGAAGACAAATGGCTGCGGGGGAAATAACGATGACCTCCCCGGCAGTGTCAGGAAACATTTGTCAAATGGCAGAAGTCATTAGCTCTTTCGCTGCTCACCTATCGGGAACGTCACATCGCTGGTGACGGCGGGTTAAAGCAGACCTGACAGGGCTTTTGCCACCACAGCCGGGGTTGGCTCCCCGCTGTGGGTGGCAACAGCCAGGTTTGCCCAGTGCAGGCTTGGCCCTGGTCCAGGCACCCCGGCTCTGCCCCTGCTATGCCAGGAAAACCTGCCTGGCTTCTGGCATCCCTTTGCCAGTAACCACCAGTGCTCATTTTTCTATAAAATCAGAAGATTTCGAAGCCTTTTGCTAAAGGTGGAAGACTACTGCAAGCCTGTCGCAATGAGTGGGAAGCCAAAGACCTGAGCAGGTAAAGGACTTTCTTGAAATCCATGAAAGGTTGATGCAAACCCCATCACCCATCCTTTTGGATGGCTTTAGGGAGCATTGTGCTGAACTGTGTTGGGCACCAACATCCTCCTGGGAAAGCTGCTTGCCTCCTACAGGAAGCAGAGCAGGAGCAAGCCACCTCTCACCAGCCTTATGTTCCAAGGAAGGAAGGAAAGCAGATTCAGTTTGCGCAGCGGTTGAATTTTGCCCACCAGCACACCCGCCCAGCTGCCGGCTGCCTCACTGCGTGGGTGCCGCCGGGCCAGCCCACAGCCTTTGCTTTCACGAGAGCGAAGGTGTGCTCAGCACAAACGAGAACTGAGAAGCCGTCGGGTGAAAGCCACGTGTCTCCCTTTGTCAGCAGGGAGGTGGGATGTGGAGAGATGAGAGCGAACACCAAGGCACGCAGATGGATTAATACTTCAAGAAGAGCGTATACTCAGGTACTTAACATAATTTAATACATTGCAAATAACATCCCATCATAACTTAACCATGGCAGCAACTATTTTCCAGTGCTGCCGTGAGACGGGCAGCCCCCGGAGCTCCCGAATTATCAGTTCTGACAGCGGGGAGATGGCCCGGTGGTGTGTGGAACCCAGCCCACAGGGCGGCCAAGCTCTCTCTTGAGAGACTTTGGCTCTGCAGCTGCCTTGGAATAAGGGAAAATGAATTAAATTAAGTGCACCCATCACCTGGCAATTAAATGTCAGCATCAAGGGTCTTTTAGGGTAAGTCAGTGAGGTTTCCTCTCCTCTCTTAGGAAAAATGGTATGAATATCTGGACCAGCCAGAGAGGGCAAAGCAAGAGATGAAGGAGGTTAATCCAGACCCAGGTGTGATAAAAGGATGCTGAGCCACAAAATCAATGAGCAAACCTGTGCATTGGGATGCCCTGCCAAGGTGAGCTTGGAATTTGTCATGACTGCATTAAGATGTGTTCAGGCTAAGGTGGATTTTCTGCACTACATCGGAAATGTGAAGGGGAGGTGGTACCCCCAAGAAGGGCAGCTGTGGCGGGGGGGACCAGAGGGGTTCGGCAGCATCAGCCACCTGCCGAACCTCCTTCTCCGGTGGGAGACGGTGTCTGGCACCTCGGCAGCACCTCAGACCCTGGTTGCATTCGCAGTACACACATCCCTCACCCATCTCAGGCACAAACTCCTCCTCCCACATAAAACAGCAACGCGCACCTGGAGACACAGTGCCAGGAGTCTGTGAAATGAGGCAGTGAAAATGAGCAAGACCCTGACTCCATAAAAGCTGCCACCGCCCTCTCAGCAAAGAGACTACTTATCTGCAATGCTACCTGCAGCAAGGGAATAAAGAATTGCGATGAAGTGAAGATGTGATTTCTTTCAGGGGGTCCTGAGCCTCCTTCCGCCGTTCAGACATCAACGCAGGCGCATCAGTTGAGTCACCAAACCAACTTTTGGAGGTTTGCCTTCCTGGAGGAACCTCTCCTGTGAAAGTGGCTTTAGGAGGAGAGGAAAAAGGGCTGCAAAATGCAGGACTGAGCAAAGCCACGTGGCGCTGCCTGCGCGGCCGGGCACTGCCGTCAGCCGCCTTGATGGAGTGCTGCTTTCACACGGCCGCCCTCCTCCCAAACAACATTTTTCTCTGGAATGAAGCTGCATGTTAAAAGTCACTATAGAAAAAATATTTAGGCATTGCCTGATCAAAACACGCCTTCCCTTGAGCGCCAAGGTAATTCTCAGCCTGGCTTTCTTGCTCTTGAATCCACAGCAGAGCGGGGCAGGTTCCTGCAAAGCCCCCCCTTGTCCCCCCAAACCCAGCCAGGGTCGCAGCATTTCTCACCCCCCCCCTAAAATGCTTGCACCGCTTTCAGCTGTGTCTGGTTTTCTTGTCCTGGACTCTGATGGTGTGGGGTTTTTGGGGTGCCCAGCCCTTCGCTGGTATGCGCCAGTGGTGATGCCCAGGGGTGCCTTGGGCACCCGCTGCCTGCCAGAGGCGTGGGTGACGGGAGTCACAAGTACAGCGCACTGAAATCAAGAGGTGATGTTAAGAGTCAAATTCAAAACACAAGGAAACAGCATTAGCACAAGGTTGGACAGAGGAAAAGGCTATCGGAGATGGGAGTGCTGGGACTGAGCACCCCTGAGTGCTGTTTTGGTAGGGCAAGGGGGAGAAATGGGATTACTAGGAGAGCCTGAGAGCATGGGAAGGGTCCTCCACCCATCACTCCACCAGACCATGGCATTCCCATCCCACAGCTGTCCCCATAGGCAGGGACGGTGCTGGGGAAGCCCTGCAAGAGCCTCTCGGCTGCGGTGCCACCGCCGCACCGTCTCCTTCCCCCTCCCTGGCGCGGGGCTGGCAGGGCACCAGGGAAATTAAGCAGGCAATTTCTAAAGCCGAGAGAAAAGCAGCCATCTGGGCCCTAACAGACAGGTCCTTTAATGAACAAAGGGAATTTTCTAGAGAAGCTGGAGAAATGCAACAGTCTGAATAAAAGAAGCGGGTAACCCCTCCGATCCATCCAGAGGCTTCCGTAAGAGAGCAGCTTTCAGGGAGCGCTGAATACCGGGGTAACGCCCCATCCTGTCTAATTAAAAGCTGAAGCAGGAGATGGGCTGAAGCGGTGGGAAGCGGGAAGGAGCAGGGTGGGCTGGGGGTGTTCAAGGTTTTCTGTGCCACAAAGAGCCGGGGCAGTCGCCCACGATGGTGGAAGCAGCCCCCCCGGCAGCCCCCTCTGCCTAGGAACCCTACCTTTGGGGATGGGATTTGCATCACTAAGTCCCCTCGGAGGCTTTATGTGCCCTCATCTTAACTCCCAGCATATTCCCCTGCAGAAAGCACAATTAGTATGCATGTGCTGGACAGAAAACCCAGGTGACTTTCTCAGGTCACAGCTCCAAAGTTCAGGGTACAAACCTGCCACCCTTGCCCTCACCTTCCACATCCACCACCAGCTACGAACACCTCCTCTCCTATCTGCTCTTCCTCGTAGGAAAACCATCATCACTCACAATTCAATTTTCGAGCACTTTCTCACCCCCTCGCTTTGTGCTCTGACACATTCCCTAATCTTGTTTTGCACGCTCGCAGGCAGCGCTCCCCCTTCGCCTGGGGCTGGCGAGCAGGTCTCTCTTGAAGCTCTTCCAGGGTATTGAACTACTATGTTAATGCAGCTTGTTTCCCATCAGTCGAGGGCAGAGTGCCGGGGACATCATTTATTTTCCATGTTTATTTATGTCAGGAGAGTCCTTAAAGGATTTGTTTGCAGCTGCTTCGGTCGCTGCTCTTGCCGAGGTTACCTCCCGCCCCGCTGCGTGCCAGCAAGCCAGGCCCGGGGAGACTGGAGTCCACCAGCTTCCTTCAGCTGTTTTGATACCGTGGAAACAACTAATTTCCTTTATGCTGCTTAATGAGGACCAGAATCACCCTTTTTTCTGGGTAATAAGGTCTCATGCCCCTTAAAGATAAGGTCTGCTGGGAACCAGCAGTGATCCCTCAGTCTGACACCCCTATTTCTGCCCAGTTCCCAGAGAAGGGCCAGTTCTGGTCACCTCCTTTTCAGATGGCTTGAGCACGTCCTGTCTGGACATAGATGACAGGATCACAGCAGAAAGCAGTGCTGCTCCCGCACTGTGCGGCCCCCCCAGGAACCAGATCCTCCTCCAGGATGATGTGGACGGAGACCTGTAAGCACTTGAAAAATGGAGGTATCAGGATTATCTCAACAGAGCAATTCCTTCTGCCTCTCTCATCCTTGTGGAGGAACCAACTGGGTGAGTAGTTTACTCCCCTGACCGCTGCCATTACTATTATTCTTTCTCCAGGCTCAGTCATGGCTGCAGGTGGTCACTTTTTTGTTTTGCTGTAAACAATAAAATTCTAATTTGCAAATGGAGGTGACCCCCTCTGCTCCAGCCCCTGCCCAGGGCTCCGCACCAGCCTTGGTTCAACACCCACGGATGATGGCCAGACCCTGTGTCCTTCCCCAGGTGATCCAAGCCCACACATCACAACTTCCAGCTCTTTGGAGCATCCCAAGGTGATGTGCTGGGAGCTAGCTGCCAACTAGTTTTCTCTTTAGGGTTCAAGGCTACCACAGCAGAGAAGAACGTGCCATATCAATTTCCTCCGTTGTCCTCACAACCGTCTGGGCAAAGAAACATTTGTTATTTAGTGACAGATCCCTGTGGAGGCCACTCAGGCATCCTACCCGTGGAGCTGGTAATTTTGCAAGAAACTCTGCTTTAAAAGGTTTTGCAATGTTAATTAAATTTCTGCAGTTGTATCTCTTGGCTCTGAACAAGAGCCAAGTCTCTCTGAGCACGTGAGGAAGGCTCAGCTCCTCGTCCCCGTTCAAACCTGCCTCTGAACAAGTCTGGCTCCTGAGACAGAATTCCCTGTACGCGACATCTGAAATACAATACTGTCCCTCACCAAAAGGAAATGAATTCAGGACTGTTCAGGTTCAGACACGGTGTGGGTCTAGAGATCCTAGAGGCTGAGAGATGATCCCAGAGCTACAAAAAAAGAAGATGTCCTTGCCTGGAGAAGCAATTCCTCTAAGTAGACAAGCAAAAATGAGTATTTGTGATTGCACAGACAGGCACAATGCGGGAGGGACAGTGAGTCAGCCCAAGGACTCCGGATTAATTTGACACAAATCTCCTGCAAACCCGACCCCCTTTCTCCTCTGGCGACGCAGAGCCCCTGCCTCGGGCAGGCACCGGTGACCTCTGCCAGCATGGCTGGGCTTTTGGAGACGTGGCTTTCCAGGAAAGCATGGAACAAAGAGGAGCTGCCAAGCGCCTGGGAAATGCAGGAGGAGACAGGTTGGTTTTAATAGTTAACATTCTTTAGAAATTTAAAACAGAGGCTGTTTTTTTCAGGAAGAGGCTACTAATAAATGAGATAGGAGGGAAACATGGAGAAGATAAGGAGAACTTTAACTCAGGGAAGCTGTGGGACTGGAGCCTCCTGAGCAGCTGGGCTAGATCCACTGCCTGAGCTGTTCCCATGGCAGAGATGGGAGACAGGCATGTGGCTCATCAGGGTCCCGCAGGGCTGGGAAACCAGAATAGAGGATGGAAAACAGACCGACAGTGCTGGGCTGGCATTTCCTACACAACATAGTGCGATTCCTGCCAGCCGTTACAAAGGGGCCTAGAAGTGAGGCGGCTGGTGGGGTCAGAAGATGCTTGGCACCAGCGGGTTTGCTCCAGGGCAGCTGTTAATCCTGGCCCTTTGTGGCTGGAGCTGCCGGAGCGCGACGAGGGGTGGTGCTGGGCTGTGAAGGCGAGAATCAGCACGCTGGCACTGCGGTCCCAGGGGCACATTCACCTGCTGACATTTTCAGGAGGTGGCCGAAGCGGCATCATGCCTTCCCGAGGGGAGCGGCAGAGCCACCGCAGGCAGGGGATGGTGAGTCTGTGCCTGTGCTGTGGCTACGGGCCATATCCAGCGGGCTCAGTGCCATGGTTGTTCAGCCTGGAGAAGAGAAGGCTCCGAGGAGACCTTAGAGCCCCTTCCAGTTCTTAAAGGGTGCTTACAGGAAAGATGGGGACCAACTATTTAGCAGGGCCTGTTATGAAAGGACAAGGGGTACAGGTTTTAAACTAAAAGAGGGTAGATTTAGGCTAGGTATAAGGAAGACTTTTTTTTTACGATGAGGGTGGTAAGGCACTGGAACAGGTTGCCCAGAGCGTTGGTAGATGCCCTGTCCATGGAAACATTCAAGGTCGGGTTGGATGGGGCTCTGACCAACCTGATCGAGTTGGAGATGCCTCTACTCATTGCGAGGTGTGGGGGGGTTACTAGATGGCCTTCTAAGGTCCCCTCCAACCCAAACTATTCTATGATTTCAAGAAGAAAGTCAAAGTTTGTGCAGCTGTTGATAAAGGTATTTGCTGTGAGGTAAAAGGCAATTACTGCAGAGCAAGAGCAAGGAGGCGCAGGAGACGCCTTGCAGCGTGGATCGCTGCCACCACGCAGGGATTCACTGACCAAAGGTCTGCACCAAGGGGCAGGATCTGAACGCTGGGAGCCCCTGCCTCCCAGGCTAAGTTAGTACCATTCCCCTCACCCTCTATTAATAACAGCAACGCAAAAAGGCTCTTGGGCAGCAGTCCGGAGGGCTGGGCACGGTGCAACCCCGGGGGGAGAGCCCAGCACCCCACCCTGCTCCCACGGGGGGTCTCCAACCTCCCACCCAGCCCAGCACCAACATATTTTCTCGGATATTTTCCCAATTTCCACAAGAGGGCACCGGCACGACACCGACGGGGATGCCTGGGTGTCCCCGAGCAGCTCCGGGCCCCTTCCCACTCAGGGACAGAAGGGAAGTGGCTGATGCCCATCTCCCAGCACAGCTCCCTGCACAGGCTGGGAGCGGGGAGATCTGGGTTCTGCAGTCCTGGCTCACCAAGACATTTGCTATCCCAAAAAGAAACCCCTTTTGCTCAAAAAGGCCGTTTTCTGTTGTAGCTCTGCTAATACCAAGGGGCTGCAGGGAGGGCAGCAGGCTTTTCCCGCTGGGTGCAGAGGGACACCCACCATCCCCCTCTCCTCCAACCTCTGCACCCTTGGGTGCAGCCCAAGCAGGGAGCAGAAACGCTCAGGAGCTGCTCCTCTGGGAAAATGGCTTTGTCTGTGGAGAGCTGCTGGGCTCCTGGCAAACCCTGATCCAGGGAAAGACCTAGCTGGAAAGAGGTAGACCAGGGAAAGTAAACTTCCAGCACCAGGAATGTGAATGAAAAGATCTGTCCCAGATCCACAGATGGGATCTGCAGAGCAGACCCACGGGGCACACACCTACCCCAACCTGGGGGCTGGCCAGCAGCCCCGCAAGTGTCAAGAAGACAGAATTCACTCCAGGGCATCACCCGGGATAGCTGCATCCCACAGCTTCAGCCAGGGCAGGCCCAGGTCCCAGAGATGCCCACTGCCTCTGGCTCCCAGCAGTGTCACAAGCAGCGACAGGTCTCAGCGCTGCCAGGACCCTGCCGAGGTGCAGCCTGACCACAGGCAAACTGCCGCCGGCGCCCACGCAGCAGCATGTGCTTTCATACCGCAACTCCGAGCAAACACATCAAGCACTGCTTCCTCCGCTACGTGACACACCGCTCTGCCGCGGCTTGACAGGGAATGAAGCAGCTCTTCAGAGCCAGAACACATAACGCTGCCAAGCGCTGATCCAGCCTCATGGATCCTTGAGCTGTACCCCAGGGAGCTGCCACCATGGTCAATGAACGGAACCTCAGAAAAGCCACCCATCTCCAGGCTGGATTGGATACCCTTCCCAAAGGGAAGCCTGTGACAATTAGAGACCTGGCGCTCAGAGTTCAGGTTACCTTTCAGTGAGCAAGTTGCTCCGCCAACAACTACATCTCATGCCTTAGGGCCTGGCAGGTCAGGCACTTGGTGCTCTGTGTTTTAGGCAGAGAAAGAGAATTTTAGTATCTTCTTGAGCGAGTTTTTTAACCCAGTTGAGCTTGTAGAAGGCTACTCCGATTGCTGTTGCCCCGTACACCGCCCATATGGGACCCTGGAGCGTGACAGCTGATTCCATCTAGATTGTCTCGATCCTGCTGGACACTGAGTGAGCGCGTACCAAAGCACGAGGTGTGTTAGAAATGCCAAAACAGCAACAGATTGTCTGACAGGGCTGTCATTCTGTCATGAAGTATGACATGCATCCAGCCCGGGAGGAAGAACTGGATTGCTGTACACTTTAGTGCCGGCTCAGGCCATCCAAGATTATTCCTCATTTCGGAGTCTCATTGATCAGACCTGGAGGATACATTTCTGCAGCATAAACAAACTGTGGCAAAAGTCCCAAACCACCCTTTAGTTATGCCTTCTATATAAAACTCGTTGCCATTCCACAAACACGTCTATAAGGGATTTCCCTTTGTGAACCCAATTTCCTCTCGCTTTTGAACAAAAATGCATCTCTGACATGAAGGATGCAAAGGTAGAGACAGCATGGCTTTGTACAGAGCAACAGGGAATATGCCGAGCAGCAACAAAATGGAGAACAAACAAGAAAAATAAAAGCCAATTTAACGGAGAGAATTTGTCAAAGGAGCAAAGATGCTTCTTGAGCAGCATCACTGACTGCCCTTCTGCTGCCAGACGTGCTGGAGGGACACTACGAGCACGAAGAAGGAAGAGCAACAACAAAGAAAGCACAATTAACAAGGTGGGAACAAGCCTACGGGCTGGTGGGAGCTCCCCGTGATCCCCAACACGTGCCTTCTCAAAGGCGCAACCTCGGCCAAGCATCAGCTAGGACATAACTAATTTTGGGTGGGCGTAATATCTCTGGAGGAGATCCCACATGGTGGGCTCAAGAGAAAGAGGAGACTGCTCTGTTTCTCTCCTGCTCAGTGATAAATGAGACCTGACACCCTTTCCCAAAGGCTGAATTCATCAGCCTTACAGGTAATTAGATCGGGAGCCATGGTGGGATTGTCTCTAGCAGTCATGGTGTCTTTTTGGTCCTCATGCTTTTCTTGGGATCCTATAACCAAACTTCCCAGGAGCTACAGGAGGACAAAAGGAGCATTTTCTCATGTTACACCCTTCAGCTGAGCAGACCTCCAAATGTTTGGTAATATAATTGCGCAGGGTGGCTGTGGAGGAACCTAGCAGAGCCGCCCAGGGCACCAGGAGTCACAGCTTTGACTCCAAGGGAAACATGAAAATCCACCTCCTGAGATGCACTTCAGCCACAATGTCAGCAGCAGCGTTCCTGCATGTGACAACATCTCACTGAGAAACGCAAATCTTCATGAAGGGTCGACTGATACGTGGACAGCCAAAGCCTGAGAAGAAGCAGTATAGCCTATAACTCTCAGTGTTTTGGAAAGTCCACAGCTGCCAATCAAGTGCACAATTCCTCAGTTGAGTGTTTCCAGGCTTTCCTCTCAAAAGGGATCCCATGGGAACCCCTTCCTCACACACCGCTCTTTTCTATCTGTTTATCCCATTGAGGTCCCCTCCAGGCGTCAGCTGCTCACTTGGCCCCACTGTCGCTCCTGCATCTGCCTCCTCAACCTCAAAACAGCCTTGGACAGTGAGATCTCCAAAGTCTGGCAACAGTCCGTGAAGTTTCCTTTTGATCTCTCCTCCTATCTCCAGCAAGGAGCATTTGGGGGGAAGTGGAAAAATCCAGAGCTGGGTGGTTCGGGATGGAAGCCCTGGGGAAGCTGTATGGAATTAAATGACTCCACCACAGCGCACAACGTGCAACCTCCGCAAATTAAAACAGACCTGTGGATGAAGCAGTCCAGACTTCTTATGTCCCACTTGCATTTTGGAGGAGGGAATCTTTTGTCCTTAAAGCAGGGCGTGTGTGGCAGGCCGTGTAGGACACAGCCGAATTGCAGAGCGAACCCAGGATGTAATGGCAGCGCCTGGGCTGTCGGGTGATCTTCAGCAGCCAGGAGCTGAACCACAGGAGGTGCCAGTGGGGGTTTGTTAAATGACAAGATGATATTATCCAAACATGTCCATCACCTTCAAGCAAGGACCCTGTGACACAGGTAAAATTGCTTTTGTTCACCCAAAAGATCAATATTGTCAGGATGAAATAATATGTCAGCTGGTGTGAAGAACGCTGCCTGACCACTGGCAGTCAGCAGGCAGAAACTCCCTCTTGAAAAAATAATATAAAAGAAATCCTGAATATATTGCCACTTTCCAAATCACTGTATTTGGGCCGTTCTCACCAGGACCCGTAGATCATCTCCAGATTTCTTGGAAGAATGACTTTCTGTGCACGTGGTTTATTCTGATGCAGGAAATTCCTCAGACGTAATCGGGTTCTTTTCTATTAAATCACCAAGGCTGATCAAGCTGCCAGAGTCCCATCTGAAGTCCACACTCCTCAGTGAATGTTGACACTTACTCCGCGTCGGCCATGGCAGGCCTTTCCTCTGCACAAACCTGTTGTCAAAGGCAGTTTCTCATTACGCTTATCTAAAACTCTCCAGTCCTTCAGCAGCTTCTTCCCCTCGCCCCCGCACGTCTGCTTTGTTTTGCGCTGGATTTAACTTTGCATATGTGGTTTGGTGTGGGGTTTTTTTAATATAACATCAAATCTCTTAATTCTCTGACCCAGAAATCGGAGACAATCCTCATAAAAATCTGGGACAAAGAAGACACACGCAGCTGCACACGCGCAGCAGCAAGAGCTTCCGAAACTCCCAAATCTACCCATTTAAAATGATTTTGATTAAAGAAAGCATTTTGAGAACTGCTGCTGTCAAATCTCGGGTTGTTTTGAAAGCAAATCCTTGGCTTCCAAGTGCAGCCTTACTCTGAACAAGACACTTTAAAGAGTGACAGCGCGGTGGCCCAGGTTTGCCGTCAGCCGGCCGGACGCACCCGGAGATGTGAGGGCTTTTCCCTCCCACGTCGTCACCTCCGTGAGGCCAGCAAGGACCCGACACCCACGCTGGGTACGCGCCTGCTCCCACAGCAGCCAGAAAGAAAGGTTCCCTCAGCAGCAACATGACCTTTCCCGGAGCAACACAGCCCGTTCCTGCAGCACTTTTGCCAACGAGTAAATAACGAGAAATTAGTGCGCGGCCCCGGCGATGAGTCAGAGCGAGCCGCCGCTGCCACTAATGAACCTGCGGGGGCAAAGCAGGGTGTTGGAGACATCTAAAGCCCCTGTTTTCGTGACGGCATCACCCGTGTCACCCCTGTGTCCTCGGCGGGGCTGACGTGCATGGTCCCACCGGTAAGTCACACCCAGACACCAACCCAGGAGAACCCCGACCGATGCCAGGCAGGGGATGGGAACGCGCTGCGTTTCGCATCGCCTCTTTGCAAGCTTAATTTAATGAGGGAGAACGATGAAACATCACAGGCTGAGTCAGGTCGGCGCAGGCAGGCAGAGGGAGAGCCCCAGGGGTTTTTAGGGGCAATGAGAGGGTGCAGAGGTACAGCTCCACCAGGGATGGCGGGGTCCCCCTGCGGGCATCCTACCAGCCAGGAGCTTCTTCTACCCCCCAAGGTTTCGCTACAGCACCCAAGGATGAAGATGAAGAAGGAGGGCAAGGTGGGAGCTCACCTTCTCCATCCCCAACCATGGGGAAGGCCCCAGTGACAGCAGGGTTTCACCCACCTGCTCTGAACCCTTCCTGAAGGCAGTGTCTCATTAAAGTGGGTAATTTAGCTTAACTACCCTGTGTAATTCACACGGCTGGCCCACAATAGCAGCCAAGCACAGGAGGAAATTGCATTACTGTATCTGGAGGTCTGGGGTGCTCAAATCTGAAAAGGAAAGAGCGGTTCAACCCAGCCAGGGCTTTAATACCAGATTAAATGCTTTCACAGGAGCCTGTCTATTTAAAAGCTTCCAGCCAGCCTTTTGTCAAGCCAATTTAGTTTGCATTGTACTTTGGCTTCAAGAGGTACCTTAAAATGTAACCAGCAGCACTTTTTTTTTTAACATGGTATCTTAACTTTCTTGGAGGGAATTCATAGACCTGGGATGGCCACTGCTCTGTCCAGGAAGGGAATGAAGTGCTTTAATGGCAGAGGAGCCAAGCAAAACTCTTCTCTCCAATGCCATTGGCCTGAATGCTTTATTGTTTAGGGAATCTATT
Organism: Rhinoptilus africanus; assembly: GCA_013400135.1. NCBI lineage: Eukaryota > Metazoa > Chordata > Aves > Charadriiformes > Glareolidae > Rhinoptilus > Rhinoptilus africanus. The sequence continues at coordinate 249,595 of VXBO01007146.1, forward strand.
TGAGCTTTTTGTCCTGAAAGACTTGCCTTTTTAGAAGGCTGAATGAAGCTCCAACTGGGATTATCAATTTTTAATTTCCCCATTAGCAGAAACAGAAGGTTACGAGTCTGGTAGTTTCTCTTGCTAGAGGGAACAGCCTATTTCCATACAAGGATTTTACTTTAAGAGGGATAATTATACCAAGCCTTGAACCCAGGAGGCAACCTATGTAGCAGGGACACTGTGCCTGGCCCCAGGTGCTTAAATGCAGCAATTTAGGAGAGTTCCTGGCAGATCCTGGGGCAGGCAGGACCGTGACTGGACCGGCACGTGCAGACGCATGTGGGCATGTGGCAGGGCCAGCATCGGGATGCTCCCACCCTCCCACCGGCAGCGACAGATCCCAGGGACAGCAAGAAGGAGCCTGTTCCCCAGGCATGGGCCAGCTTCGGCTCTGAAATTCAGCACCTGGGAGACACAGGGCACAGATTCGTAGGAATCCTGTCCCTCCACTCCCTGATATGGGGACACAGAGGAACCTCTGTCTGTCTGCCCCCCGGCCCACCCCACAGGGCTCTGTGCCACCCCGGCGCTCCCCACAAGCGCATCCTTGTCATTCAAATGAGAAGCTGCTACAAAGGCGAGGGCCCTGCCCTGAACAAAGAGCCGCTTGGGACGGCGGCGGAGGGGGACGCGGGTCCGTGGTCTCCATGAATTCAAATGCCTCCATCCCCTGGGAGCAACTTCTCTGGGAACAACACAGACGGGCTTTGTGAGTGGGAGGCAGAGGGAGGCATCGCTCATACGCAAGCCCCCAGGAATGCCCAGCAAGCCCCAGCTGGAGAAATGCCTGGGGGGCACCCACAGCCCTTCCCCGTCACCCCTGACCACCAAGCCAAGAAAAAGCAGCTCACACTAGTCTTTTTTGCACCCACGCTCTGGCAACCAAACTAAAACTTTCCCAGCACTCCTGCGTCCCTTGGCCACTGATGCCACAGCTCATCTCCACCAGGGATGATCTCGGTGATGCCACTACCACCACCCCACCGCCAGCTCCCATCCTGCAGCCCCAGTGTCAGGTCAAAGCATCTCCCTTGGGGCTAAACTTCCTCAGTGNGTTTACTGCCCTTGCAGGGAGTGCCCAGCTTCCTGCTGGTGGAACGGGCTAAGTATGGTCCTTGTATATTTCATATTGGTATCGGGACCAATATTGGTTATTTAGTATTGTTAATGTTAATTATTTAGTATTATTCTGTTAAATCTATTTATATTTCAACCCTCACGTTTCCTTGTTTTTCCCCGGTTCCCCGTTCAGGGTGGGGAGAGGACACCAGGTGATAGAATAATTGTCTAAACAGCGGTAAAAGGTTGTGGGTTCTTCAAACCCCAACACTCAGCTTTTGCCCGGCGCCCCGTGTCCCACCACACCGCTGCCGTGTGGGAGGACCTGCCCGCTCAACAGCCAGCTCCATCACAGACCAGCAGGTCTCCAGGTCAGCACCTCGTGTACTGCCTCCACCACACCAACACCACACCAACAATCAAACTTCCAGGTAGACCTCCCTCCGGACCTGGCTCGAAGCCCAGCGAAGCGAGAGCTGTGATTACTCATTCACTACTAACATATACGAAGTTTTTGCTGCTCTCACCCCTGAGATGCTCAAGCCCAACAGCCATGAAAAACCGCGATTAGCGAGCGCCGGGCACCGCCGTGAGGAGGGGAAGGGGGGGGGGGTTACTGTAAAGGCAACAGCNGGGGGGTACTGTAAAGGCAGCAGCGCAAAATGCAAAGTAGTAAATCTCAAAACCAGCGTACTAAAATTCACGGCAAACGCTCAAGTCAAACTCCATTCCGTCTGCTATTTTCTGCTCTCTTTGTTAGGGCAGCTAACGGAGAACAATAAAAACATTAATAATCAAGCTAGATTTATAAACTGGGCAGGATATTCCACCAGTAATGAAATCTGGAGAATCATTCAATATTATATTGCTTTGGGCAGCACTCTAACAAGAACTGCCTTTGAATTATAGCCCTCTCGCATTTTGCTGAACTTTAATTTGGCCCAGCATCGCTGTTTCATTTAAAACAAAGCTCTGGCAGGGCCGGAGCGCAGGACGCAGCTCAGCGGCGCAGTCCTGCTGGGCACGGAAAGCCTCTCGGCTGCAAGGGCGGGTGTTTGGGATCTAAAAGCTCTGTTGACACCGTGCTCTCTTTACTGCAGAGAATTGCTGGATATAATTTTCAAAGGTTAGTGGCGCTTTCTATTGCCGTGGTTTCATGCTTCCTAGTTCTCAAATATTTGGTTGAAATGCATCACAGATCTTTAATTTCTTAGTTGCTTCATAAAGTGGATGTCAAATAATTCTTCTGAAAGCTCTCACTTCCCACACGGTGGTATTTTCCTGGCAAACACCTCTGAAAATACCTGGCATTTTCCGCTCCCTGCTGCTCATTAGAGGGCATAAGCACAAACCTGTCTTACAACCAGCCCCTTTGTAACCCCACCAGCGCCGTCTCCAGCCACAGAGATGTAGTTGCCCCAGCAAGAAATCACCGAGACACCCATCTGACATCACCTCCTCTGTCCTCCCCAGCCTAAATCGCCTCTTGACGCCAGGCGCTGCAATCCCCTTCTCCTGCAGTTTCACTTCGGCACAGTTATCACCATCCCTGGCATCTTCTGCTTTGCGAGACTGACACAGCTCTTCAGCACAGCTTTGAGCGACCGCTCGAATCCAGTCCAGGACGAAAAAAAGGAACCTTAATGCCTGAAAGCTGTCAGCGATAACTAATAAGCCCCCTCGAGTATTAACATTTAACCTGTAAAAGCTGAGTGCAGCACGTACGGTAGCAAGGGCAAAAGCAGGTCAAAGACGAAGTTTGAGTCAAATTGATTGGGGCAGAATACACCAGCTCACGTGCTGTTTGCATGAAATATTAATTCCAGCTTTAACATTTGGTTATAGAGGAAAGCAAATGCACCATAACGATGCAGATGTGCCTTATTTTCCCCACATTTTCTATTCTGCGAGGAAGCGATGGGGAATGACATGCTTTGTCCTTCCCGGCAGGTGTTGGAGCAGGAGCCTGCGAGCCAGAGCACGCGCTTGGTGGCCGAGGCTCGGTGTCCTGGTGCACTGCTCCATGCGAGCCCCGCTCATTAAATAACCCAGCCCTGCTGCAAATCCACCTTCCTTCACAGCAGCGCACCGATGGCGGTTTGAAATTCAGGGAATTTCAGGGAATTTCTCCAAACTGGCAGGTCCAGCCCCAGGATTGCTCGTCCACGCCCAGCCCCAGCCGGCTTTCCAACACCCAGGTTTAACGCGTTGTGGGGTTTCTCCTCTCTGAGCTACAGCTGGCATCAGCTACAAGAAACTTTTCCTCCTGCAGGAGAAAAGCCTCCATCTCTCCCCTCTCAGAGGGGACGGCGTGGAGCTGTACGGAGTTGCTGGCACCGTGACCTGGCAGGGACATGACCTAAGCCCTCGCTGCCTGCTAAAACCTGTCAGCTTCCCGCAAACCGAGCGGGCACCTGCGGGCAGAGAAGGAGGACCACAAGGATGCCCACGCTGTGCAGACCACTGCCATGAAGTCAACCCTTCGTCTGCTGCCGGCAGCATCCCCGAGCGCGTCCCAGTCCCCAGGGATCTCTCCGACTCCAAACGTGCCATTTTACCCCGCTTGCTGGCGGGAGTTTGTGCAGCTCCACCACGGGCGGAGAGCCCTCCAGAGGGGCCAGCCCTTTCCCAGTGCCGGATAAAACGCCATCCATGTGTGAAGGCTGGTGGGGCCATCACCCCGCGGTGCCGGGCTGGGGGAAAGTTGGGTCACCGCAACGGGCTGCGGGGGGACACAGCGTAGTGGGTGCAGGGGGGGCACCATGCAGTGGGTGCATGCAGTGGTTGCAAGGGGACGCATCGTACACAGGGTGCGAGGGGTGGGTGGCTCTGGCTTCAAAAGGGCTCCGTGCAGTG
>VXBO01007146.1:253728-337893 GCA_013400135.1 Rhinoptilus africanus
TCTCCTCCGCCGAGGGATGCTCCGCTCCGCTCTCCTCCGCGCTGCTCCGCCGGGGATGCTCCGCCGCCGGGGGCGGCTGCGGGGCGGCGGGTGCGCGGTCACATCGCCCCTCTCCCGCACCCCGCGGAGCGAGAAAGTTGCTCCGGGCGCTGGCGCGGAGCAAAGCGCGGCTCGGTGGCGGTGGCGGCTGCTCGGGGCTGCCGGAGCTNNNCGAGGCTGCCGAAGCTCCGCCGCTCCTGGCGTGCACCCCTCTGCGCCCGGCCAGCGGCGGGGGGGGAGAGGAGGAGGAGGAGGAGGAGGAGGAAGGGATGCTAATGACGGAGGCGGTGTCAGGGCTCCGGCGGGGAGGGGGCGGCAGAGCGCGGTCTGGCCGCGGCGCTGCGCAGCGCTGAGCGCCGGCCCCGCTCCCCGCCGCCGGCCGGAGGGGGCTCAGCCCCCGCGCAGGTTGGGTCCCCTCTCAGCTCTGTGTCTGTGGCAGCGTCTGGTCTCGGGTTCCCGACACGCTTCTTTCTGAGCATCAAAATTTCTTTAAGTGCCGGCCCCATCTTCCGAGGTTTTTTAATTGCCGTGGAAAAGGCTGGGCGGTTGGTGCATCCCTGACTGCCACCCGGGCTCAGCGAGACAAACGTCTGGCTTGTCCCCATAAACAGCATAGCGGGATCCTGTGGCCTCTGCAGTGTGTCCTCCCGTGGGAGCTGTGAATCTGCCACATGCTCTGACAGGCCAGATGGCAGGGGACACCCTGACATCTCCAGCTCCTGCCGGTTCAGGATGAAAAGGTACTTCATACTTTGCATCTGTGTTCCCCACTTCCTATAGCACGTTAATACACTCAGCTGCTTTGGAAACTAAAGTTGTTTTTAAATGGGAACTGTAACTGTACTGTCTTAAAAAAAAAAAAAAGATGAACAAGAAATTGAAATAATGAAGAACCGGTAGAGATGAAAAATTGCTTCTAGATGCTGCTGGGGCAAAATTGTAATGGACATTGATATGACACCTAGTGCACAAATAGATTAATTCGGCAATGAACCGTAGCTGCTTCTGGAGATATTTAATAACAAATAGGACTAGAGCAAAGCAGTGAAAGAGAGAGAAGAAACCTTTGTCCAGAAGAAACTGGTTAAAGAGAATTGACAGGGAGACCTCGCTTCCCGCAGGCGAGTTCATGCTGCCGGGTGTCCCCGTGAGCTGGGCTGAGATTACTGCTCTGGCACCAGAGAAATCAGAAGGAAAACCCCTGGATTACAGGGCTCAGAACCTCGCCAAATAAAGCTACTGCAGTAGCTCAAGGGTTTTGCTCCTCACTAAAGCAAAGTTCAACTTCTTAAAAAGCCCAGCCAAGCCCAGCCTGGCTCCACAGGTGCTGGAAGGGGGTTCCAAAGTGCAGGAGCTCCCTGCACCCAGGTGCTGAGCGATGGGGCTGGCAGCTCCCGCTCACCATTTCACTTTGGAAAGATGCCCACAGCTGCCTTGCCACACAGCCCCCGTCTGCCGGGGGAGCGGTTCCCCGTCTCTGTACATCCCTCTGCAGGATTCACACTCCTCCCCTGTGCATCTCCCGCCGCCCCATCTCATCCTGTCCATCCCGCAGCTGCTGCTGCTCTCAGGAGATATCTTCCCACCTCCGATAACTGTCACACCAGCCCCAATGAGATGAGGATGATTATTTACTCTATGCCAGAATCCACTGCTCCCAGCAGAAAGCAGCAGCCACCGAACACCCCCTGACCTTTCCCAGGTTTTCCGGTGAAGAAGCATTATCCCATGCAGTCAGGCCAGCCTGGCATTGCTTAGCAACATCACATGTAGTAATTTCCTGCTAAGCAGCTCCAGAATCTCTTCTTATTAGGGGTCATTTCTCTTGGCAGTTGACATGACTGTGGGCAGATGTAAGCGATCCTCGGGAGGCAGGCAGAGGCAGAACCGCAGGGCTGGCAGGAGGGTGCAGCTGTGACCCAAAAGCCCAGAGTTTAGGACAAGCCCACAGCCCTCAGGGGGAGCGGCTTCTGCGGCGATAGCCTCCCCATGGCAGAAACTGCCAGCACAAGTTCACCAACCTCAGTAAAGGCCACGAACGGGGTTTGGGGTTGCGACTAACAAATACTCCAGCACTAGGGAGTAGTTTCTAGGGGTTTGGGCTCTCTTAAAACCGCTCAGCACAAAGAAACCCTGTCCCTCTACATGGCACAGTTGGCGTGCTAGCCTGGTCCCCGTGTCGGGCAGTTTGTAGGGCTTGAGCCTATGCCATACCCGTGGTGCCACCTCTCCTGCCCCGGATGCATCGTCCCACGGCAGCAAGGCTACCTCAGCTACCTTCCTCGCCTGTCTGGAACATGCTGCACGCTCCACCCCAACTTTTAATCCCATTTTGCAGATAAGGGCAATAAAGGATAAAGGTTCATTGGGGGCAGCCTGTGAGCTGTTGGACCAAAGATAAAGGCTGAGTCCACTCCAGCTGGAAGAGTTTTGCTCTTAACCTCAAGGGGTCAAGATTTGAGGGCACATCCTACCATTTTATCTTCACTTCCCAGGTCATCCTTTCTCACAGCAGCACATCAGGGACAAAATCTTCACGGTTTCCATCAGACCGAGTGTCCTAAGCAGATTGATGGCAGGGCAAATGGAAGATGCTGCTCCATGTCAAATATAGCTTAATCCTTTTTCAATCCTTTAATTCTTTCCTGTGGCATTGAATGTAAGAGAGTACCCATTTCTAGCAAATCTAGAACGTGTTACAACCTGCCTATTGCTAGAGAATGTTTTTTCCACAGTTGTTTCTCATGTACATGTATTGCATACAGGCACAGGCTGTAATTACTGAGTTTTGGGTGTTTGCAGAGCGTTTCTCTTCAGCAGACTTAACCCAAGCTGCCAGCTGCATCCTCCCTCTGAGGAGCACGGTACAGAAGCCCAGCTTCCCACCAGCTCTCCTTTGCACAGCACTCTGCCTCCAGCACTCCAGAGATGAGCTTCTCCCTGACTGGGGTGGATCAGTTTTTGATGGCGCAGATGGTCCCAAAAAATGACCAAAAAAATTATTAAAAATTAGCATCTTGTATCTATTCCTGACAACAACCTTTGTTGAGAAGGACTGTAATGCCAGGGTGGCCAAGAGCCAGCAGGAGTTGAACAGTTTTGCAGATCTGGATGAGATTTTCCAAGAAAACAAACAACCAAGCAACTCCACAAAACCCCTTAAGTTTCTAAGTGGCCAAGTCCCCCTCAATTTTCCAGCCTCTGACTTCTGCGGTTGCCGATACCTGTGCTGTTTCACCATCTGCCCAGGTATGAGTTATGAGCATCTGCCTTGTAACAGCACCTCAGAGGCCAGTCTTGCACCGTAAGAACACGCAATGTCAATAATTATATACACTGGGCAAGCAGATGCTTTGTCCTTACCCTAGAGCTATTCAAGGTAATTCCCAACATATTTATAAACATTTTTAGCAGGCACAGAGAGCAGAGTTGAGCTCTATGAAAAACCTAGTTAGAACAAACTGAACTGTGGATATTTTTTTCTCTTTCCTTTTCAGTCAATAAAAAAACCCACCTCATTGGCAGAGCTTTAACTCCACACTCCTGTCACAACAACAATACAGGGGTAGAGAGAGTTTTCATGCCATTCATTACACAGGTGAGATGCTGAATAGAATTTATTTAAGGAACGAACAGCATCATGATTTTAATTCTGTTAAGTGTAGCTCCCAAAATGCATTCTTTATGCTTCATTTGTTGCAAATGAATGTCTCAGTTAAAGCAGTATTTAAATACATTTTAGCCAAAATATTTGCTTTGCACAGCCACAAAATACAGATAACTGCAATCATCCGTAAGTAAGAACAAGCAAATTGACAGACGCAGCAGATAGACTATAGGTATCACAATAAACAGCTTTTTTAGCACAAGACTTTTATGCAAAACAAGAAATGCTGCTAAAGCTGATTTGCAAGTTTGTATTTCCCTGATCTGGCTGATATAGTCAGTCTTTGGAAATAAGCTGTAAACAAGTACACTCTACCTGTTTTCTTTCCACGTGCTTAAATGCACGTACTTAAAATATTTTCACCTTTGTGCACCAAGATGGTGAGTATGAATTTAAAATGTCATTATCTTCTAACTTTATATGCTACGTGCAAGATTTTTCCCTCTCAGTGTCTTCAGTATAATTAGCATGTATGACAACATTCAGACGATTCAATTTCCCCAATTACACAGCTATACCGAAAATATCTTTTGCATTAAATATGCAGCAATTCTTATCACTAGACACTCCACAACTTCTGCCCTGTGATATCACTGCAGATGCTCATGTTTTTGGCAAAAAGAGAAACGGTAATTTTCTGCCCTCCGAACCAGGCAGAGGGCAATGGCAGCTCCGCAGCGGAGCGGGGGCCCAGCCTGATGTGGTGCCCCCCCTCCAGCAGCAGCCGCTCCGATGGCACGAGTGGCATTCCCAAGGGACAGCCTCGTAGCGCGGGCTTCTGGCTGAGCCCAAGCGGTGAATCAGTTTATGCTGTGAAGTGTGAGAACGAGGACATTTGTGATATTATCCTGCTGTTCTCCTAGAAGCTTTGGTAGCCATGGGAAAAACAGTTACTGGAATCTAATTTGCTTGCTCTCAGTTAATAGCATCCACAAGCTACTTATTTGCTTGCCAATTTTTAGGGCTGATGGGTGACCAGTGATAGCAAAGTAAAATAAATTATTTCTTCAAGACCAGTAGCAGACATACAGTTGCATATATGTTAAGTACTACTTATGGGAAACTTGGAAATTTTTCTTTTCTGTGAATAAAAATGAAGCAGAACAGGACATTTACAGATGGCTTGAGGGTATACAGCTTTTTTTGTCTTCCTTGTTCTTTGACTGAAAAACCAACCTACTGACGTTTCTTCAATAGTTTATATGAAAGGAGGGAAGCCAGAACTAAGAGTCGGGAAACCAGCATTTTCCTGCAGGCCAGGGCTCTGGAGCGGAGGGATGCTGCAGAGATGCTTGCAGTGCTTTTGGCCACAGGACTCCCGTTCTCTGCATAATCCCACACTGGCTCAAAGGATCTCAGCATCTCATGGACACCCATCTGCCAGCTCCAGCTTAACAGGCCAAGGCAGCACCAACCATCTCCCTGGGGAGCTCATCCCTCCTGAGCCCACTAACAACACGGTTTAGGCCTCTCTAACCCACCCTAAGGTCCAAATCTTGCAGATTTCTCCCACATAACACCTGAAAAATGCAGCTTTCCCTGGCTTCCCACGCAGCTGCGGCTCTCCCCAGCTCACTTCTCCTCTGCTGTAAAGCCCTTTTATCTCCCCTGCCAATCCCGCTCCTACAGGTGCCTCTATCAAACGCTGTTTCAGAGGTCTTTTTCCAAGCCTATCGCTTTGACCATCTCTCTGTGCTCCTCTCCGAGCGGCTCTCTGCCGAATTCTCTATATCAGATCAAACATAAACCGCTTGTCTTTATTTCAAAGGCTTTCACAGACAACCCTGCTTTTATCACTCATTTAGCACCAAGAAATCGGTTCCCTCCTCCAGCTGTCCGTGAAGCCAGCCTCCCTCTTCCTTTGCTAGGCTCTCAAACAATCACGCTCACACTTTCTTCCATGCTGCCCCTTCTGCGTGGTTTTTTTTTTTTTCCTTCTAAGCAAACCCAGGTCAGCCCCGTTATACTCCCTTTGCCTATGAACATAAGATCAGGACACCTCCTCCTCCTCCAGTGTATTTTTTCCAATACAACTCTGCTCCAAGAAGTTGAGAAATATTATTTTGTAGTTTCTTTCATCTCTCTTGCTTGCAGTCATGCCTTGTTTTGGGTCTTCTCCTGGAGTCCCCTGGCACTGTAGTAGCATCAGTGATGGCTACAACATCTAATTACTCAGCTCGCAGCCACGTTGCCACCAAGCGCACGCCATATCGCACATCACCGGCCACTTCTACCTCCCTGCTGCATCGCATACTTCCCATGGAACAGCGTTTAAGGTATTAACACCATGAATTATAAAACTGTACAAAAGGCACATGTTCCCCAGGCTTAGCTTTGCTGCCAGGATCCCCAACACAGCAAAGCCTCAACCAAGATCTTGTAATACCGAGCCAGGCAGAAGGACAGGCCAGGCTGCCATGTGAAAGCAAATTGAAACATAATTGTCTCTTCACCAGCAGCATTCCCATCGGTTTTTAACATCATCAACATCCTTTCATGTACTGTCTTGTTTAAGCAATGAAGTGAAGTCTAGAGGTTAATTAACAAGAAGTAGAACATAGTGATTTTACTCAAAAAAATCCCCAAACAAAAAACCAAAAAAGCAAAAAAATCCCCCACCCTTGAAAGCAAAAAACTAGCATTTGATTGAGTTTTCCAGTGGAAAAAAGTACTAATTTTAGCACTAGTTAAATGCAACAGACTGTCCTTTGGCTTTGCAAAATCATAAAACTTTTGACCTGCTTTTTATAATGCTTTAGTAAGTGTTTGTGCTTTCTGTCAGTCAGGAAGACAGCAAATTACATGGCACACATCAAAAGCCAGCACCCCGTTATGTGCGCACGTACACTGTGCCCTACAGAGGCAGATAGGCACTTCAGTAGCGGCAGAGCATCTCATCAATTAAATCTGGCCGTATATCTTCTTTCACCATATGAGATGGTGATTGGCAACCTGTCTAGAGGTCTGGCTCAGGCATCCGGGGGATTTTTCTGGCAAGGTCAGGAAAGATTCTAAAGCTTTCCATCAGGGAGTGAGGGGTTCCCAGACCTCAGCCGCACGCTGGGATGTGGCCGCCCTGCCTGCAAACTGCCTGTGCTGCATCGGGGATGCTCGCCCTGATCTCGGGTCCTTCCTCTGCTCTCTACGCTCTTCCTCCTCCTGGTTTACCCCAAAATTCTTCCTTGCCCTGACTCAACCTCCTGCCAGCTCCTTCTCTCCTCTGAAGTGCCTGAAAAACGGGGTTTGACTGCAGCACTATTCCCTGCTTCCCATGGAGCCTGTTCTCCTCTCTGCCTGGCTGCTTCTCATGGAGGGCAGCGGTTATTTAAGGTTTTGAGTCCTGGGTTTGAGCTCTGGATAAATCCTGGCATCCTTCACCTTCTAGTTCTGGGAACCTCACTTCCAGAGAGATGGGGATTACTTGGTGTTCAACAAAGAGCAACAAAAACCATTCAGATGTTTTATGGGAAAGGACTTAAGACTGACCATATCCATCTTTTCAAGGCAAAATGTCACCAGAAGAGATGGGACAGGAAAGAAAACATTCATGAGCGTGCAACAAGTAGAAAGGAAATTAAAGCCAGAAGATACAAGATAGACATTACAGAAAGCTGTAAGAATAGTGAAATATTAATCCTGTTGCCTGGAAAGGCTGTGGGATCCCCACCATCAGATCAAGAGGCTCTCAGGATCAGCTCAGGCATGGCTGGCCACCTTGGAGCGGAAGGATGGAGAACAGTCTCCAGAAGGCCTTCCTAATTATTTTTATATCTTATTTCTGCTGCTCCTCATCTAACCTTGATCTTCTTGCCTTTAAGAAATTCATGAGGTTCAAGAGCTGAGGAAAACCATTGATTAGCCTAATGCCATTGTTACTTTCATATAGATGCAGTCCCAACTGCATCTTAGGAGTCTGAATATTCAACTTCAACTCTTTTTTATTAAGCAAAGAACCTTGAAGACGCTTTTGAGCCACAGGTTTGGATTCAGAGCTGAACACTTACCAAATTGCACATCCAGAAGTTTTCCCTGGACCAGTTGGTGATAAAGCCCAGCTGGCAACCATGGAACCTGTTTTGAAGAGTCAGCAAAACCCAAGGCTATTTTGGAGGCAGTGTTGCAAGTGCAGGGATTTTTCTTGCTATAAACAATTAATCTCAGAAATACCCTGCCCACGAAGCCAACCTGGCCCTCAGCAGAGCTAAACACAGGCTAAAGACGGCCGCCAGTGCTGCTCAGCTTCCCTGGTAATGCCCCAACAGGAAAACCCTGCATCTCTCCACCAAAACTATCCCAGCGTGTCAAATCCAGACAAATCAATACTTGCAAGGCTTCTGTCTCCACAGTCTCCTCTAGACCTTCTTGTCAAAACTGCGGCCCAAGGGAAGTTTAACCCTCTTGATCAGTCCTCCCTGCCTGATGCCTGCAGGGGAGGTCAGTTAAACCAGGCAAATGCTTACGGTGAAATCTGTTCCTGGTGGCAAAACTCATTTTGTGTGGTTTTGGGCTATTCTTATCCATGAAAAAGTTCCCACCAAGGTCAAATTAAGTGGCTTCTGTTGGAAGAGGAGGGCTTTGCTGCTGGAAACAAAGCACTGACTCAGGAGGAACACCCTTCTCCTACTCTACTCTCCCCAGGACTGATGAAGGGTGAAGGACAAAAGCCCCATTCAGACGGGAAGGATTATGCCTCTGGATGTCAGAGGCACGCGAAAAACAGCAGTGTAATTTGTGGAGCAACTTTGGGAACTTAATTATTTCTCAGGATTCAACTTTCATGACTCCTTTCTACACCCTGGATCCTAAGCAGCTAGTTATATCATGTTGCATTAGAAGCTGAAGCTGCAGCAGACACAACAGCATCAGACCTGAAGAAAAAAAGAAAAAAAAAAGGAAAAAACCCTGAATACTTTTCCTTTACCAAGAACAAACATATGCAGTAGCACAGTGCTTTGGAAATAAATTGCTCATGAACCTTCTGGCTTGAAGCTACCAGTAAATCTTCCTGTTTGCAATGATGCCCAGGTATATACGGCAAAAGATTTCACTGCTCTATTAAAGGTCTTACTGAAAACTCTCCCCGCTTTACAGAAAAGCTCTTATTTACCCCTTGTGTCCTCAGAATAACAGATTACCACAGCTCCTGGCAATCACAGCACAGCTCAGCTCTATGTCCATACTGCAGACCAAAGTGCATTACATAGATTGCAAGCTGTTACATAAACCAAACTTTTATTATGGTGGTTATAGCAGCAAGATGTCCAAAGGGATGGTTTATATACAGCCTCTCTCCGTGCTTAATCAAAGCACAATCAAATGCCTTTTTTTTTTAAGCTTCACTAGAGAAATATTTTACGTTTTTAAATCATCCAATACTTTACCACTAATTCCCTACGTTATTAAAGCTTGAACGAGGAGACTAGGGTCTAGCTCTTGCAAATCCTCACTCAATTGAGTTTGGGGTTTCTAAAGCCTTGGTGCTGAGTGATTCAGACCTGAACTGTCAGAATACAGCTGTCAGTGGACAGGCTTAATACCGCCCAGCTCCGCTCTTCGTTGTCCCCGTTTTGTCCTGAGAACAGGCAGCTACATTGCTTGGGAACAGGATGGAGAAGGTGGGCAAGCAGGTGATGCTTTGGCCGGGAGATGCCACATGGACTGGGCACAACCAGCAGCCCCCGGCCACCCTGATCTGACAGCAGCATCCTGCTTCTCACAGGCTTCCCAAGGAAGATACAGGACAGAACACGAGATGTTCAGTTAGCATAGTAACGTGCCTGTGGAAACAATTTACATGGCTATGCTGAGGTCTGGGGTCCCAGATCCACCAACCTGGTCAACATGGCTATGCTGAGGTCTGGGGTCCCAGATCCACCAACCTGGTCAACACCAGTGTCCGATCACACTCCATTCAGCTGTGCCTGGTGCTTGGGAGCCATCAGGAGTGTGCGTGGACACAGGTGTGGGGGCTCTGCAGTGGGTGTGCTCCATCACAGCTCCTTAAATACCCACCTCAGGGCAATCTACACAGTCCCAAACAACCCCCATCCCACCAGAGCCACCCCCCAGGAGCTCCCAGTGCACACAAGTACCCTCCCCAGGGGAGAGGAGCAACTTCCCCCTGCCCAGCACGAGCCGGCTCTCTCCTGACAGTAAAGCCATACTAATTGCTGTCTGGTACAATTAGGCTTATTCCTACTCGCAATTTAATTTGTGCGAGAACGCTAGTTCAGCACAGGAGTTTGCATGCATTTGTGGCTCTTTCAATTAGCAGCACTCTGTAGTCACTCAGACAACGGCCGCACCAGGGCTTGGTCTCGTCCCTGCTGGAGGGATGCTCAGAGGGCAGCGAGCCCAGGGTGGGTGGGACCGGGGCAGGGACGTGCCCAGCCTTGTCCCTGGGGGATTCCTGCTCTGGGCAGTGGGCCAGGGCAGGACATCTGAAGGAAGCAGGCATTAAACAACGTGGCAGACAAGGTTACCTCCGAGAGGCCCCTTCCCGCAGGGTTTGCTGGCCCATGGGACTCTGGTGTCTCCAGGAGGGCACATGCTTCACCAAGACCACCAGCCAAAAGTCTAAATGATGCTGTGCTTAACTTAGGAAAAGAAGGAGGGAAAAGACCTAAGAAATCAGAGTAAGATTAATGGAAATCAGTATTTGCTAGCGCTTGCGATGTTGCACTTCACGTATTTCTCGTGGGATCAGGAACATCTTAGGTACTGCGGGAGGACAAGAGTTCTTGACTGAATAAGCAGATCTCCTGACATCTGTATTTCACATTCTTTGCTCTTCACAGAGATACTAGATATGGGAAACCTATTATATCCCTCAGACAATATTTTCCTATTAAAAAAAATATATAGTATTTCCTTAGCCTTCAAAAACACCCCACAACAACAAACAACCCTTGTTTGGAAAATAAGAGCCCTGTGGAGGTCTGATTTGAAATTTATCACACCATCTCACCTCCTGCTCCAGAGACATGCCTAAGGACAGATACTTCATAACATATAAAACTATTTTCAAACTTAGCCGTGTCTTGCCTGTCTGGTTTTCTCTGATATTTTCTTCAAGAGAGGAACATCACAGGGGTGGCTGCAGAGACTTTAAAGGTAGAAAAGACCCCTTTGGTGCCAAGGGAGGCAAGCAGTTCCTTAGAGGGAGAAAGGCAAAGCACTGTACCAACAAAGAATTTGACAGATAAAGTGTTCTCTTTGTAGAAACTAGCAAAAACCACCCAAACAACTCACTATGCACAATAACCAGAGAAATGAAGATAATTTCTTGTGTGTCTCCCCTCACTTTTAAAAAAAATCTTGCCAAAACAAAACACTTTCTTCATTGTCATGCTTAAAGGACAGCCACGAAGATTTTGCAGTTAGAACAGAACCTTATTTCAAAAGGTTGTAGTAAGAGATATATAGTTTTAGCAGCAATTGGGGCAGTGGACAGAGAGCTGCTGAGTGTGCACCAGCAGAGAGACTGAGGAGAGGTTAAAGGGAGGGCTGGGAGAAGGCACTCACCTCCTCGAGTGGGCTGTAAACTCAATGACTGACTGCAGCCAACTAAACAGCAAAAATATTCCCATTGCATATCAAAATAACAAGCAGGGGGCTTGCTGGTGCCCTGAGGGTGCTTCAGAGGAGTATCTAACGTGAAGTGCTGTTTTATACAGGCAGCAATGCAGGTGTCACATACCACGGAGTACCAGGAGCTGGGCACGAGCGTTGGCCTCCTTCGGTAGCGCTGTGTTGGTAAGTTGAGATTACTAACACCAAAAGCCCCCCAGTTTGCCCATCTGTTAGCCACTGACAGGCATTTCCCCTTTCCCCCTTCAATCACTCCTAGCAAGTGTGTGTGGGGGGGGTGTCTGGATGCACCAGTTTGCAGGTTACCGGTCCCCAGTCCTAGCACAAGTGAAAAGCAGATATTGGTTGTCAGGTGCTCAGCAGTTTCTGGAACCCCAGCCTCTCCCCTGAACTCTCTCAAATCTGGGTCACCTCCACCACTGGATACTTGGCCCCCAAGAAATCCATGTGGGTGGGAAGGAAGGCTGGAGGCAGGATTTGGAAGCAGCAGTGTCCCAGCAGAAGAAGTGCCAGCACAGGGAGATGGCGCTGAAGCAGCAGCAGGGGAGGCTGAGCACACGAAGGCTTTTGCTTTTGGCCGTGCCCAAGGTGGGGGCTGTTCCCATGGGGGAGATGAAGCCAGAGGAAAACTGGAGCTTCCTCCCCGGAGGTGACCAGCCGGGGCAGGAGACACACCTCCAGCTCTTGTGCAAGCCATAGAAAGGAGAGACTCTCCAAAGCAGCTGGCCGCAGCCCCGGTTGCAAGCCTGGCAGTGCTTGATCTCAGGGAGCGATGCTCCAAGTCAGCCGCGTGCGCTTTATGAGAGCGGGGAGCCAAACCGCAGCTCCTTGCTCACAGGTTTACAACACCGCAGATTTACAGCGCCTTCCACCGTCTCGCCCAGAAAGCCACTTTGGGATGCATCAGAGCACCGTTCTCCATCACATCCTCCTCTCCACCATGGCCGGAGCTGCCCAGCCGGGGCATGGAGCATCCGCCGTGTCCCAGGGGGGCGCAGCCCTGCCAAGGTCCTGCTTTGCGCTGATAGCTACAACGCTTCTTCACTGCTACTGTTGTTGGGTTTTTCCTATGTTTTTGCCCCCCGCCAGGCTCTCCCTTTTCCTCACAGCCCCCATCACCTTCACAGCTGCAATCAAGAGGACAGAAAAATTTTGCCATTGTATAAGAGCTGGGAATTCTTCCAAAAGCAGCAGAGAGAAATCTCTTTTTATTGACACCAGTAACCGAGAGGAGGGAAACAGACCCACTGCTTTATAGAAGATTTATGTACATGAATTGCACACAAACATGGCAAAAGCCTCGCTCAGCCCTTGCTCAGCTCCACATGGGGAACAGCCCAAAGAGCTTTCCTGTTTGCTCCACTGCTTCCCGCCCAGCTTTCCCAGAGCCCGCAGCACTCAGCCCAGCCTTCCCAGCAGCCTGCCACAGCTTTGCCACCCCACAGCACTCAGAGAAACCACAATTACTCCAGGCTGGCAAATGGGACACGGCACTGGCTGCTCCGGAGCAGTTTAAGGGCTGAAACGTGACACAGCCCAGGGGGAGCCCACAGCAGCAGGTCCCTGGGCACCCAAAGGCAGAAGAAAATCTGCCACAATAGGACTTTTCTAGTTTATCAGAACTGAACAAGGAGGTGGGGGTGAAACCCATGGGTTTCTACAACTTCTTTGCACCAAATCCCAGCGTCCCCATTGCTGCCCATCACAGGGCACATTTATGCCCTAGTCACAATCAAAATCCATCTGGTGTGGAGGACCAGGAGGGGGAAGAGGCTCCACTACTCCGGAGTGCTCACGGGAGGGAGCGGTGGTCAGGTCTCTCACCGCTACAGCAGCCAGCGACCACAGCCCAGGAAGAACCAAATGGCAACAAATACAAGAAACACATCACTGAAACCCAGCATGTTTACAGAAAAAAAAAATACCTCAAGTGCTAAAAACCCAGTTATTACATGTTTTCTCTTATCTGAAAGGCTTAGATGCAAGAGAAACTTTTTTTGCAAAAAAGATACATATTTATTTTAAGACAATTGTTGTTTTCTTTAAAGGAAGACTTCACACTTCCAGAAAAACAAAATATCCACCCAGAAAAAGCAGAACCACTCCATTTTCCGGTCCCTTACTAACTGCACTCCAGATGACTTTTCCCCTTTCCTATCTCACTCTCACCCCTCCCCTCACACTTAGTACACCCATGGAAGTTGTACAACACACACGTTCAGTTTTACCTGTGCCATTCCCCCCGATGCTCTCCCACAACTCCGGTCCATGCTCAATCCACGCCTCCCCTCCCCTGCTGCATGGGACCCAGCCAGCCCAGGCAGAGATGGTGTAGGAGCATCAGCTCCTGGGCTGCTGAGCCATTTATGTGAACTCTCAGGGGCTCTTTCCCCCCCTGCCCCGGAGCAGCTGAGCCCCGTTGCTCTCCCTGAGCTGCCTCCAGCCCCAGCTCCTCCTCATGAAGCAATCAGACATGCCAGACGTTACTGATCTGCATCCCCCAGCTCCGCAAACCTGCAGGTGTGGCTTAAGAAAAATCTTACCGCGGGGCACAGGCCCTCACCTGCAGAGTGTTATGAGACTGATGCGGTGCTTAAACAAAATTGCTGAAGATTTTATATAGATGTAAAAGGACATTGATCTCTTTCCTTCTGTTTTCTAACATACTTTGATCTGTTCATTTAAAAAATAATTAAAAAAAAAAGTTTTCAAACTATTTGGGGTTTTCTACCAGAAATATATGGCTTTATTGTTTAAAAATATGAGCAAAGCTCCTGCTGGCATCATGTTTAGCAGCTCACCTTGCATGGGGCTCAAACCTGACCCTTTCTGGGACACCTCCTCCCTGCACAGAGATCAGGACTCAGTGGATGGGAGGAATCACAGAATCATAGGATGTGTTGGGTCAGAAGGGACCTCCTGCACATGAAAGGACTTGAAACGGTGCTGTGGTGATGGAGAGACAGTGGAGTTGCAGGAGAAATCCCAGAGAAACTTTGTTTAAACTCTGAGTACTTGAAAAAGCAATAAGAAAACTGGTACAGAAAGTTTTGTGCCCTGGGCCTGCTGCCACCTGTGTGCATCCCCGTCCCCTCCCGGGGTCCCTTTGCTCCCACGGGGGTTACGTATGTGCTAATGCGAGCACAGCCCGCACCACGACCAGGCTGCTGTCATCGCCTCAAAACTGCTCGAAGTCCCAGGACAGCTCCTGCCTCCCTCCTGCGCCGCAGTCGCGTGGTCGGTGCCCATCGCTTGTGTGATGTGTCGGTTAAACACACCCGTGGAAATTATCCTTGGTGGGCACATGCCAGTTTTGGGGCAGTTCTGCTGGAAAAGGCATCAGTGTTCTTCCCACTGCTGTCCTCAGCATCCCTAGGCTGGTGGCAGGGCTGGGATCTGGCCACCGGCACTGTCAGGACTGCAGGAAGCTGCTGGTCCAGTGGCCGCGGGAAGGGGCCGCCCTGGCCAGGCTGTCCTGCTGCGCACGGGCCCTGTGCATCTTTCCCATAAGCGGAGGCAGCGATGCGAACGCAAAGTCTGCGTTTTCCTGCAGGATGCAAGCTGCCAGTGCTCGGCACGGGGTTCGTGGCCAGGGATAACGCAATAATTTGAACAAGAGGTGTCCAGGGCTCTTGGAAATGTCAGCCTTGTACAGCTCCAGCGTGACGGGGCAGCATTTCCCTGGCCGCAGAGCAGGCAGGGAGTTAAATGTCAGTATTTGTGAGTCTCCTTTGGCAAGCATCCAGGGCTTCCACTGCAGGGACACCCACCCTGCCTCCCTTTCCCCAGAATTCCCACCTGCTCATCCCTTATGCCAGGCACCGTAGCCAGTCTCCAGGCTTGGGGATGAGGTGGCTGGAGGGGACCTGAAGGCTTACAAGATGCTGGAGAAGCCTGGACAGTAAATCCAAGCTTCTTGGCTCCATAAGCAGCCTAGATCCAACCAGAGGATTTGGCTGGATCCAAATGCCCAGGGAGGGTCTGTCCTGCAAGGGCCGTGCCTCGGGGGCTGCAGAGAAAACTCCTCCCATGGGACAGAGTTCCCGGACAGTTCATGGCCCCTGCGCAGTGAGGGGTAGCAGGCACCTCGTGTTGGTACTCAGCTCCTCACCTCCCTGGCCGCATCCCACCGAAACCACCCCCAGCATGCCCAGTCTGACCATCGCTGCGTGCCTGGCCTCGCTGACGGAGGTTCGGCAGCATGGGAGCAAAACCCCGCTGGGCGCAGGGTGTCAGAGCCCGGCGGGTCGCACTGCAGAGGACACTGGGGACGGGCCCAGCCCGCGGCCGATGGCAGCGCTGCAGCCCCAGCAGGGCTGGGCAGAACTCAGCCTTTTCCGAGAAGCATCAGGCACGGGCCAAATCCCAGGCTAGAGGTCTGGAAATCACCTCTTCCGCAGGCTGGAGAGCTGGTGCAAACACAAGGAAAGGCACTGGATCCCCATTATAATGCTAATCTCCTATAGACAGTGACATGGCGCGGCTCCGACTCCCAGTAGGAGCTGAGTAGCATCCTGTTAATGAAATTATAACCATGGCTCACACGGTGCATTTCTGCTGAACACATCTGAAATCTCTTTCCCTCAGAGGCTACATAACCAACGCCTGGGAGTTATCTCGCTGCTGTTACAAAAGCAACACGATTAGAGTGCTGAAGCTAATTTAAATCCCGTTGAATGCTATTGTAAAGCAGCAAGAGACAAGCTGGTATATAATGTGTCGTTGAGCCATCCTCAGAGTGGGGACGTCAGTCTGATATCAAAAAGTTTAAGGGCTAAACTCAGAGGCTTTAATGCAAATTGCAAATCCTGTGTGAACAGGTCCTGTTTGATAAGACTTTCAGGTACTTAAAGTACAAGTCTCATTTAATTGTGTGACCACTCGAGGACTCTCAGCTGGCCACAGACTGAAGTATCTTCTTGGATCCTCCATTATCCTGAGCATCCTCTGGGTACCGTGGCACCGCTGCTCCCAGCGCGAGCCAGGGGAAGTGACTGAGATAAATCTGAGCACTGGCAGAAGGGCCAAAGTGGAGTTTAACTGTACAGGTCAGTCGTGTTGGGGGTTCTTCTAATCCATGCTCTGTGGGCTTTGTAGGGATTTGGGGTGGGTGGGGTATGTCTTAAGAGCTGTGTTTTGTAGCTTTTAAAGAAGCACCTCAGCCTCTGTGCTGCCAAAACCAACACTGCTCCCCGGCACAGCCCGGACGTCACCCCGGGAGGGACAAAGTGGCCCCCACACTGCGAAACAGCCCCGTCAGCACGGGTCGTGGCAAGCAGACCAGATACTGAGCTAAGAGGTTTTGTCATGACCTTTACACGCTGCTGCAACACCCCAGAGCTCCGGCAGTCGCCACCGTGCAGAGCCTGGGCAGACGTGGCCCGTTGAGGGGGGGAAGCGAGGGGGTCAGTACCCGAGCACCACAGACTGCAGCACTCAGCTGCTCCCCCCAGCCTGCCGGCGCACAGACCGGCTCCTAACATCGGCATTTCATAACTGTCCCCGCAGTCCGAAGGAGGGATGAGTCGTGCTGCCTTCCCCCCTCGCCTTCCCAGCGCAGCTGAAGGCGGATGGCAGAGATGCGGCCGGCCTGGGGGGTGGTTTTCCCTGGTGCTGGGCAGAGGGCTCCCAGTTACCCCGCGGACAAGCCCAGAGCATTTTGTCCCATCTGGAGCCAGTCCTATCGCTGGCTCTTGCCCGTGCCTGACATGGATTTCGTGCCCTGCTCTGACACTCACCTGACACTATCGGGATGTCCCCATGGAGCCGGCAGGCAGCGTCACATGAGTTTCAGCCCTTCATGGGAATTTTGTCCTGGAGTCGCTTCCCCCGGTCCAGCCAGCTCACGATTTCCTACTGCGTCATTTAACATCCTGGGCCATAAAATTATAATGTAAGTGTGGGGAGGGGAAGAGGAAGGAGAAATGGCTGTGAGCACGTGGGAAGACAAGGAGAAGGGAAGCCTGGGCCGTTGCCTGCAGACCACAAGGGCTAAGAAGGAAGGTGACCTGCCTTGAGGAGACACAACCCTTATCCTGGGCATGTTTCTGCCCTGTTAGGTGTTTCGCAGGCTGTAAAAAAACCTGTTTGGTGTTGAAAAATTCAACAAAAGCGGTAAGCAGGCAGAACTTTAAAACCAACTCGGCTTTGGGGAGCCCCCTACAGAGTATCACCAAAGCAAAGAGGCGAGGGGGGCTGCCCTCTTGGCTCCCCACCCCCGAAGCAGGGCTGATAGATCCTCACCAAGGGAGGTGCGATGGATCTCTTCAGCATGAGCTGAATGAAGGTCAGCAGCCTCCCAGATTAACTCCACTGCTGGGTTCCCTGGATAACGCCTCTGGCTTGTGCTTTCTGGGCAGCTCCCGTGGCTTTTCCCAGGAGACAAGGCAGCTACTTCACTCTGTAAATGACTTCAAAATCAGTGCTGGAGTCTTGATCTGACAGGGCTAGCGGGCTTGAAGTCAGGTGAAGGTGGAAGACCAAAGGAGTGATGTGATCCTTGTGGTCTAATTTATGGTCAAAGGGAGTAACAGCAACCAGCCAAAGCTGGAGACGTCTCTTTCACACACCAAACACGGTAGACTCCCTGCCTGGCCATGGCCATCACCGGCACCACCTACTTTCCAGCCTCAAGAAAAAGACGGGGAAGTTGTATAACTCTGCACCCCCCAACACAGGATGGCTGCCTTCCTTGAAGCAAGATTTCTCTCTGTTCCTGTTTGTATTCTTATCCAGAAATTCATAAACTCATATTTCTTTCCAGAACTGCCTTTTTCCACGGAGACCTCTCACACAGCCATACTACTCTTCTCCAGCACTCTTGCCTGCTAGGACCTCACCAACGCTGGGCCAGATTTTGTGCATCTCCTGAGGACCCTACAGCTATTTTTTTTCTACGGGTCTCACTTATGCTGTAACAAGGCTGGATTTTTAGTTCTTTGACTCACTGCAAGGTCTAATTTTCCTATACAATGCCACCCAAGTCAGGGCTCTAGTTTCACAGTATGCGCCCTGTGAACCAGCCCGTGACTCTCCCACCGAGGTGGGTGGGACTGTCCACATTGCTCTTAGCGCAAGTGAGACTGTTTGCTCATCTGTTTATTATTTTATACTTACAATCCATTTAAAATACTTAATTTTGTGGTATTTTATTCTTTGTGCTGAACCAGGGCACCACAAAGATCAGAACTCAGTTTGTGGTAGGGGAAACACACCCCCAAACTGAGGTCTCAGCCCAGGGTTGAGTGGCAGAGCTGGAATCTGGTTTCTCCTGAGCTTTAGAGCACAACTAGCCCTCAGCCTCTCCGTCGTGCTTCATCTTGGTCACCAACACCACCCTGCTCTTTGAGAGCTGCTGGAGCCAGACGTGCACCTGTGCATAGGAACAGTATTTTAGGAGGGGAGTTAGCACTCCCAAAATGAACTCATCCTTTCAGTTCACGTGCTAGCAGCACGGGCTGTCACAGCTTTATTTTTAAATGGCCTTTCCCTTTATCACTGGAAAAATTTCTTCCCATTGACCCGAACAGCACTCGCAAAGTCAAGTGGAATATATATATTCTTTCCTACTCACTGAACACGGTCATTGTTAATCTGAGCATGTTAAAACCAAAAGGGAGAAGACGTGGAAGGTGGTTAACACTAACGCGAGGGCAGCAAAGGGGAAGGGGTGAAGACCATCTTGTTGGAGGCAGAGTTAGATGTTTAAAATGGAAGTGAAGTGACTACCTTTCTTGGACTTGCAGTACCTACCTCTGTCTCAGGGGACGTGGCCGCGGCACAAAGGCTCTTGGCTGAGAAGAGACAAAGAACAAATGGTCTTGTGGAGTTAACAGCAGCACGAGAAACACGGGGACACGTTCACGTGGATAAAACTGTGGGAGATCCAGAGTGAGAAAGGAGCAAAAGCAGCCTGCACCGCATTTGCAGAGCAAAACGCTGTCAGGTCACTGGGAAAACATTTTGTGGCCACTTTGAAAACTTTGAGCCGAGACAACAGATCCTCAGACTCTCTTTTTTTTTTGGAACATCCACTTCTTTTAAGTCAGACCTTTGCACAAGTTCAAGGTCGGGGGACACCATGCATTTTTAATAAAGAGTAAACATCAAACAGCAATTAGCTACGCAAATAATCTGCATAAACTGCATTCGAGGGTCAGTACGTAGCAGGACTGTCTCATGTGACGATGGAGGACCAGCCCCGCATTCAGAAGATCTCAGCCTGGTGCCAATGTCCACAGCTCTTGGCAAAACAAATTCACCTGAAGCCCCCTCTCTGAACTGGGCTGGAAATGATCGTGGAAGCTTCAGTAGCTCTCCCTTTCCAAGGAGAGGGGAAGGAAAAGAAAGAGAAGCCCAGAGGAAGAGTTTTACCATGCAGCAAGCAGAGACGGGAATGTTTGACTAGCTGAGAGAGGCCAAGCGCACCGTTCTTCCCATCCTGAGAGTTTTATAGGAGTAAAATGTACCTGTACAATCCACCCAAGGCCTGACAGCACTTAAATCGGTCTGAAGGCATCTGTGGTAGCTACTGGAGGGGAGAGGGAGAAAGCCACAGAACAGAAGGGACTGACCCCTTCTGCAGGACCCAGAAAGCAGGCGACTCTCCTCCCCAAAACTGGTCCCCACAAGCCACCTCCTCTCAGTGTTTATGTGAGAAATTCAAAAGCAGGAGCTAGGCTGACGCATTCAAATGATTTCTAACACAGCAAATTCCAATTTTAACAGCGAATTTCATCTGCAGGAAAAAAAAAATATCAAGCAGGAAGTGCCAAATCACACCAATCCATCAGGAACTGTCAAAACTGTCTTTGCTGGTACAAACGTGAATCTTTCTCATTCACACAGCGCTAGAGGTTTAGGGCAGAGCCGAAAATCTCTTGCAGAGTTCTTCGGATGGTATTTAACTATATTACAAAATGGAGGTCTAATTAGTCCCTGAAACTGGTGACATTACACTTGGAGTGAGTTTGCTTGTTAAGCCTGAGGAGATGGGAAGGAAAAGAATAAAAACATCCATATGCTTCAATTTGATTTCAATGAAGCCAAAGACCTATCAACCACAGTTGCTTATTAGAGATTAGTCTTCATTTAAAAGTTAATTAGAATTGTATTAAAAAACTTAGGAGCTGAAGATGGTAAAGGTGAACATTAATGAAGGTCTAATCACTAGAACGACGATGAAATACTTCAGTTTGGGTGCCCTTTGTGGCAGTGCGGAGCTGCACTGGCATCTGTGCTCTGGGACATCAGCGAGAAACAGTCCAACACCACAAGGAACCTCCAAGTTCTGAAGTCCCCAGAAGACACGTTTTTTTTTTTACAAAGCATTGCAGAACAGAATGAGACTCTGCTTCACGCGCAGGATGATCATTATTCCACTGCCAACATTTTTTTTAACTCGGAAAGCCAAAGTGGCCTCATTTCTGGAAGCGATGAGCCGAGCTTCATTTTGCCTATAATGGCAGTTCAGTGCATTAGTACCTGCACCTCCTCTTTAAAAATGCGTGTTACCAGCCTACAGTAAATTCCCATTAAGAAAAAAAAATTATGAAAATGTCCTAACAAAGTGGGACAGAGCTATTTTAATGAAAATGGATGCAATTTCATTAATAAGGAAAATATTTTCTTTTTCCTAGGCACATCACAGTAGCAGTCACAGTGACTTTGTGACCCCTGCAATAAGCAACACTTTCTAACTGGAAACAAGAGAAGCAGTGCCCAGCACATCTGAAAAAATAATTTATCTTCAAGGCATTGCTAATCACAGCAACGAAGGCCAGAGTCACAATGGATAAGACCCATTCCATCAAGACATAGCTTTAATTAATTGAATTAATTTGAACTCCAAGTTCATACTAACATGGAAATGACAGGTCTGACAACATATTTTCAAACTTTTTTTTTTAAAAATGACCAAAAAATTAGCACCAGTTATCTGCACCCAAGTCAAAATAAGACAGTCCATCTTCTGTTCTCTAAGATGCCCATTGAGGTTTCCTGCTGAGACAGAGCCATCCTGCTCCCACTGACGTCCCCACGCACAGCTGAGGCACTCAGGGCTCGGAACAGCCCCAGCACCTCCTTTTTGCCAAGGAGTCTCTCTGCCCCCCGCTCAGCTCACTGAGCCCCATCCTCCTCCTCACAAGCAGGCGGGCTCGCGCCTGTGCAGAGCTCGGGGGTCCTTGCTGGATGCTCCTGCCCAAGGGTGCGGTGTGACAGAGACCAGTGTCGCTTCCCAGGCCCATGACTAACTCATCGTTCGATGGGGAGTAAGTCTGAGCTTGGCCCAGCCATTGCCTAGCCCCTGGTTCCTTTCCCTTTGGGTGCTGCTCTCCTGGGTGGCTGCCGGGAGGCGTTTTAAAGCCTTTTCCAGCTGTCACCCCAAAATGGAGCACTCTGGTGTTTCTGTCAGTGTCCATTTCTTCAAGGATTTCAGCCCATCAGTTGCAAGCCATGCAGAGAGCAGCAGCCAGCCAGGCACCCGCGCCCCCGCAGCCCTCTGCCCAGCCCCACGGCTGCGGCCGCCTCGCCAGCAGAGCTGCAGCACCCACCCAGGCCACGGAGATAACACGGAGATAACCTCCACCATCCCAACTGCTGCCTGCTCGTGTGCGCCGCCACCTAAGCTGGCTTTGACGGTCGCTGACTCTAGTCAGGTCTCCCTAAAGATTTTAATAACATGATTATACGATGGCAAGAAAAACCAATAACCCAAACCCTGATGTAAGCTGTTTTTGTCACAATCTTGAGACTCCTGCTTGGAGCAGATGCCTTATTAGCCATTTAACTCTCAGCTTCACGGCGAGGCACTACAATGAGAGGAAACATAAAATCAACAAGGCAGCTGCAAACTATCTTCATGTTCTCTCTCAAATTTAATAGAGATTCATGAGGCTTTACACTAATGTGCTGAGAGGAAAGGATTACAGGGCTCTTGCACCTCGCCTGGGTATAACGGAGGTGAATATCAGTAATCAGCATGCAGATGATAAAGGCTTGGCAGAAGTTACACCAAAACCCAACCGTGCTAATGTCAAACGAGACACTTCAGCTAATGCTCTGTGTCCAGCTCAGGCCAAGCTGAGAGGCACAAGCCCAGAGGTAAAGGAGCAGACCCACAGCAGAGGGGACATCAGTGCTGTATGTGACTGAGAAGCTGGGCTGTTTCCCTCCCAGAGAGCCCGTGCAGCACACGCTGTCGCAGGGCTGCCCAGGGCAGGGGACGGCAGAGCGGAGGCAAGTTGGGCATTGCAATTTATCCTTCCCCACCAGGCCAAAGAGGAGAGAATGCCAGCAAAGACCGTACTGCAAAGTTTGGTTTAACCAAATGAATAATTAGTGGGTGGATCACGGAGAGAGGGGGATGGTGCCCAGCAGCCCGCAGGAGGCTCTGCTGGGCTCAGACCTGCAGCCCCGAGGTGGGCAAAGGTGGGTGGCATCTGCCCTCCCTGCGGCTGGCAGCCAGGTCGCTCGGCTCCCTGCCGCGAGGCTGCAGCCATTGGGCAGTCGTGTCCTCAGGCTCTCCGAAGCCGCCCACACCAGCAGGCTGTGCCAGTCCCACCGGGTCCCACCACCCGCCACAGGGCGCAGGGCAGCATCTCGAGGGGCGGAATCAGGCCATTTCTCCCCCTCCCCTGGCGCTTGGCTGACGGTGCCAGTGGTGCTCAGCCCAAGCCCACTGACCCAGCTGACCTGGCTACGGCAGTGCCACACACCCACTCGTACAGTCACCGCTCCCTTCCTTTCACTCCTCATCCCTCCGCTATTTCATACAAGACAAAAAGCAGCTGAGCGTTAATCCCGGGGCCTCCGGACTGTGGTACCCAGCCCTCCGCCTCCCCCCAGTATCCTCCTGCCCTTTCCCCTCTCACTCCAAATGCATTTTTGTACGGGGTGCCCGGCTCCCGCCCAGGATGTGCCCCCGGCACGGCTGCTGCGGAGGCGGGCGAGCAGCGCCTCGGGGTGAGCTGGGCGCATCAGCAGGGCCTGGATGCTGAGCTGCAGATCCAAGTCAGTGAGCTGTCAGCCCCTTCAGTGAAGTTCACAGGAGCAGATGAGAGAGTGAGTCCCTGGTGCTAGAAAACACACCCTATCTGCTTTCCAGCGCATAAGGAAAATGGATAACCTTTTTATTTTAAAATGCAGTGCACTCACATGAAAATGAACGTGCCCTAAGAAAGACTTTCCGCCTTGCATCCTTTGCCGTATTCTCAGCAAGTCATAAAACTTGCCACTATATATTTTCTTTACCAGGCAGGGAACCTTGGCTGCCATTCAGGAATGCGACTGGGATATAACGGTACCGTCCAGCCCCAAGCCAACCTGCATATGACTGCATTTATCGTTATGAAAACAGCCCTGAAAAGGCTTGACTGAGACCGGACGATGCAGTAGCAGGTACAGGACACAGCTGTTAAGAGAGAATCCTGACCCCCAAAACCTTAATCAGGCAGCAGGAAGGAGACAGGAGTTATTTTTGCGCTGGTTTATCGGTGTGGAAGCTGTTTGCCAAAGGATGACATAAATTCCACAAACCTTGGGCTGAGCCAAGAAAGGAGCCCGAGGAATAATGCCGATTTACTGCCGTAGCTGCAGTCCTCCAGCCGTGGTGTGAGCCGCCGGGGGCCACCAGCCTCGCTGCAGGGGGGGACACTTGTTAAACGTGGGGACATTTGTTATATGGCTGCACATTCCGGGCTGCTGTAAATAAAGCAGGGCATTACACAGCAGTTAATCCAGCGCCGTTTTGCTGATCGTGTTGAAGACACCGACCTGTTTATGCTCTGCACATCTCTGATTGAAAATAATGGAGCAGATTTCACCTTAGTGGCTGACTTCCATGGAGTCAGTCTGCATGCCCCTAAATGAATGATAATAGCTGCCATGCCATGGTAATTCCCGTGCAGTAAAGCACGTTGAAGCCTGTTACCTCCTGTTTGTTCTCAGCACGGATCATTGCTTCTTCCACCGCTGCCAGAGCCAGACCAAAAACAACCCCACCCCAGGGGTCTCCCAGCAGAGGTGTTTAATGAATTTACCTCTCGTCTGTAAGGAGATGCAGACACAAATAGGCACGGGAGGCACCAGGGCTCCCCGGTGCTGGTGTAGGACATTCCCCAGCACCTGGGAATGGCCAACCTCCTTGGCAAAAGGGAAACATGGAACATTGTGTGCCTTCATTCCCAGCCGGCACCAAGCACCAACAAAAGCTTATCTTTGCTTATTGCTCCGATTTTCTTTATTAGAGAAAGAAGGGCTGCGTCGTCTTTTTTGTACCTCTGAGGTACTGTCAGCCTTAAGCCTACAAGGTATAACACAAGAATTATTTTGAGCAATTCAGGGTTAGTTTTTGTTGTCTCTTTTTTTTTTTTTTTTTAAACTTTCCAGAAGCAATCCATTTTTATTCTGTACATAAACACATTCAATATTGCAGGCACTGAGTGCACTTAGTCACAGCAAAGGCAAGAATTCATGTGAAGCAAAAAAAATAATCTGGGTTTTTGACCAGTCTTCCAATTAACTTTGCTGCCAGTTTGTAACAAGGAATTCATAAAAATCCTGAGGCACTTTTTATAGGCAAGATGGAAAGTGGTTTATTTTTTTTTTTCATCTTGCGGGAAATTTCCTTTTCTTTCTCTGAAGCAAAAGAAAACACGGCAATAAATAAAGAATGAATCTCCAAAAACTTTCTTTGACTCAAAGGCAACCTGAAATTATACAGCCTAATTCACTTCAAGCACTCCCGGCTCGGCCGGGCGAGTGCGTCATTCCCGGAGGCAAACACTGCTTTTCTAAAGGACAGTCCATTAAGCACCACCGAAGTCCCCCCCCTCTGCCTTCGACATATTGGGTTAGATTGCACATCCACGCCGTGCCCTTGTCCCCTCTCTGCGTCAAGTCCCTTAACTCAGCTCCGATTGCTGGCACAAGCCGCAGAGTCCCCTGCAGAAGCATCGCCGTTCCTTGCCGAGGTCTCCCTGACACATCTGAAATCTGATAATACAAAAAGAAATCCTGGCTGCTCTGACTGCAAAATATCCGCAGAAAACGAGCCGGGAGCTTTGCTCCCTCCCTGTCCTCGCTCAGCGCCTGCCTCTGGGGCTTGACACGCGTGTCGTGATGGATGTTGGTGGGGAGGAACAATGCCGAGCCCGGTGGGGATCGCAGCCATGCTGCCAGCTGGCTTCCACCCTCCCAGCGTTTTGGGGCTCGACAAAGGCACGTTGGCAATTTCAGCGAATCCCTTGAGTTCTGGAGGGGGTTTTGTTACCGAAGAAGAGTCAGATGTCATTTCCTTCCCTGGAAAAGCAAGTGTCACAAAAAGGCACTTGAGCTGCTCTGGTTGCCTCCAGCAGCCAGGAATGTATCAGGTATGTCAGGAGACAACAAGCGTGGAGACGGGCACTGATTCCATATTTCCACCTGCTCAGCTCCTGAGAAGTTGGGAGTTGTTTGGCGAAGGCTTAAAACAGTGCACATTGGCACTGAGACAACAGGGGGATTTTGGCGGAGGGGGCAGGGAGGGGGTGCAGAATAAATTAAAAAATAGTTCTCGGCTCTTGGATTCAGCCAGAGCTCAGGCTTTCAGGGCGCTTTGTGGAAAGGCCTGTTAAAAAGCGGGCATGCAGAAGGGATGTTGTTATCCCGTGAGACTACGTCTGCAGCACGTGCTTCTCGCCAAGCCTGAGCCCACGGCTTTGACCCAGATCAGTGCACAGCCCTGCAGGGAAACCCTCCCCGCGACAGACTGCTCGGGGATGCTCAGGGGTGAGCCCTGGCAGAGCCGGGCTGGGGAGGGCTGGGGACAGCCATCGCGGCCCCTCTGCTCCAGCTCCGGGGTGCTTTGGCCTTGAACAACTTGCAGAGCAGCTAAGGACAGACCAAGGTTGGGGTTCGGATCTCAGGACACAGTGTGGACACACCAAAGATGCTTCTGTTGCAGCACAGCAAGGGCTCTACCTGAGAAATTTTTGCCAAAACCCCCAAAAATATTCCTCGTTGGCAGACTGTCCGTGGGGGTTTGCTGCGGGGAGGGATGGCAGGAAGGGAGGAGGTGGAGCTCAGGGTCCCCAGCTCTGCTGCCCCTCAGATGAACGCCTTCATCACCGAGACCAGCATCAGCCTTCCCCTGATCAAATGCATATTTAATTACACTGAGCATCTCAAGCCCCGGGGGCTTCTCCCGGGACCTGGGGCTTGAAGCAGGCAGAGTACAGCGCTCTGCCCCGGGACAGAGCCCGGCGCAGCCAGGATGGCACGGTGAGGGGCTGCCGCCACGGCAGCACGGCACAGAGGCTGCAAGGTTTGGGTTTTGCTCTAGGAGAAAACAAGAGGAGATTTGGAAAACTCTGATTTTTCTCCATAAAACAGCTTTTCAGCCACCCTGTTTCCCGCTCTCTCTCTCCAAGAGAAGGCAGAGCTGCTCTCGCAGCCAGCCAAGACAATGATCCTGCTCAAAAGCTGGTGGTTTTGGACCACTCCTCCAAATATCTCCATTCAAGCAGTTTCCCACTTTTCCTCATACATTAACAGCTTTGATCTTCCCACATCCCTCATTTTTCTCTCCCATCTGCTAACACCTCTTTTATTATCCCGCGCACCTCTCAAGTGAATGACTGCTACCCGCGTCCCCTTCTACCCTACATCTGCCAGCGTTTGCAGTTTGGACATATTTTCTGACACCTTTTTGAAGGCTGCCTTAAAACCTTAATCACAACTGTTTCTCCCAGTCTGAGATAATTGGGTGTTAGAGGCTGCTCCTCTTATTTATTTTTAGCAGAAGGTAAGAGACTTTTACAGGTGTGCCAGCACACAGGGGGAGCAGAGGAGAAAGAAGTCAATTATACGATCAAAAACTTTCCATATTCCACCCGCCGCTCCCTTCCCTCCTCTGCAGACACCGCCAGTGTGTTGAGGGGAGAGGACATGTCCCAGCAGCATAAAGGTCATGTTTTACCTGTCTCAGCAGTTCTCGTCTTCGGCAAACAGCGAGATCCCCAGCATTTCCAGAGGGTATCAGCAGAGGCAGAACAGAAAATGCTCCAATCTAGCTAATTTTAAAAGAATTTAACAATTATTCAGCAACGCTGTGCAAATTAGGGTTTCCTTGGGTACATATAGCTAATTATCTGGGATTTTACAGTGGAAACACGACACGTTGTTCAACAGCCAGCAACAAAAAGGATGCAGTCTGTGGTTGGTAATGCTTCTTCATCAAAAGGATTTAAATAAAGAAGAATTGATCGCTGTACCTTTGTGTATGTAAAAAAAAAAAAAAAAAAAACCACACCAAAAAAAAAACCAGAAAAAAGAAAAAAAGAGGCTGATGGGGGTTTAGCTGCTGGCTGGGGTGAACCCACCATGGTCCTTTGAGCCAAGGCCGTGGGACAGGAGCCGCTGAGCCGCTGCTTGCCTGGCCGCCTCTTTGCAAACAGGGACCAGGCAACGAGATGGCTTTGCCCAAGGGACTTCAGAACTTGGGGTTGAACCTTAGAACCGAATTCAGATTCCCTGAATCCTCCCCCGGTTCTGTAGGAACAAGGCCATCACCAACAGCACGGGGGTTAAGCGGCTGCTGAAGAGGAGCTGGAGTGCCAGTGAAGGCGACAGAACTGCACCCGCGGGCTGCAGGCGGGACTCGGTAGGGCCGGCTTCTGAAATAACACACATACGGTCATTTTTAAACTACATTGACAGTAGGAGTTGTACAAATGCCAGAAAACCTGTCATTAGCAGTGTAAATTAGTATGATATCTAATAATAACCATCAGAAAAAGGTAATTTACCTTTAGGAGAGGAAAGAATGTAATTATTTAAAGGAGTCTCTGTTTTTCTGTGCTGTGTACAAAATAATGTGGGTACATGCAAAGGGCACAGGGAAAATAAATGGAATAAAGCCCTTTGTGCACATAAGGGTCCTTCTGCAGCAGTGGGGGGCACGGTGTGGAGGACGGATCAGAGCTGCATGGGGCAGTGTGGAGAAGGCGTCCTGTCGGCTTTCCACGGAAGGCAGGGATCACAGAGATGTCTCTGGGGACATTCAAAAGCCGCCTGGATGGGTTCCTGTGCCCCCTGCTCTGGGTGACCCTGCTCTGGCAGGGGGTTGGACTAGATGACCTCCAGAGGGCCCTTCCAACCCTGTGATTCTATGTCTGCGGCGACTGCAGTCCCCATCACACACCCAGACGCGCGGCTCAGTGGGAAGCCCTGGTTTGACAAAGATTTCGGGATACGGCTCCCATCCTGGCTAGCTGCTCCCAGTTCATTAGTGCACGTGAATTCACCAGCAGCTACAGCAATATTTGTACAGGGTAGTGAAAGGAGGGGGTGAATTTCTCCATTAAGTCACCCCTCTGTTATTTCTCCCGGGAAAAAATTGTGTGCACCTCTTCAATTCTACGGAGACACATTCAAAGAAATTGCGAGGGTCAACAAATGGGCTGTTAATATTACCCACATGTAGAGATGAAGGCGGCAGCCGTTTGTCACTCGTGGAAAAGCTGACAGGACTATGGCAGTACAATGGGGTCCTGCGCACGCTCAGGCTGTAACGCTGCTCTGAGCACTGGCACCCAGCGAGAGCTTTTTGTCGAGGAGGAGAGGGAAAAACAAAGCTTTGCTTTGCACCTGATAAATGGATGTCCCCAGAGTACTCCAGGAAGATCTGTAAGGGGGAAAAAAAAAGCATGGAATCCTGTACTTACATGAATTATGTATCAGGAATTTTTGTAGGACTGTGGCTTTGTCATGAAACAATAATTTTCAGGAGAGGTAGGCAGTTTTCTTTGCTTGGACTTCTCAGTTTTCCCTGTTTCTGCACATTCCCACGGCTCCTGTATCCATTCCTCATTCCTGTGCCCCAGTCTGTGTTCCCCAGACTCCCAAGCTGCCCCATTACAAATTCTTCCCTCTCAATCTCTTTCCCACTCTGCTCTGATGCCCCATGACACCTTGGCAAGTGTAGGATTTTCCCTTCGGAAAGGTGATATTCCGAGTGCTATTTGATCAACAAAAAGCAAACCAAGCAGCCAAGAACAGAGCTGGGCCACTCAAATTCATTGCTCAACAAGCGTCTCAAGCATCCTCCTGTACCACCTCTTAGGGCCAGTACCTCCCAAGCTCAGCTTTCTGGGTGCTAACCGGCTTCTCATGACTCAAGAGTCTGCAAAACCCGACCATCGTTGCTCGTGCTGACTTACCTGGTGGACTTGCAGTTTGGAGGACAAGCAGAAATTTTGTGCTGATGTCAGTAATAAGGGATAAATGCAGCACCAGATTCCAATGAGCTCCACCACCAGCGATAACCAGTTTCCTATCAAGGAGAAGGAGATGCCATCACAGCGTCCATATGCTGCTCTCTCCATTCTGCCTCTCCAGAGAAGCACTGGAAAGAGCCGTTGTGTTGCACGGTAATACTCGATGAGTAGCTCAGAGTCTAAAGAAAACCATATGCTCCAAACCCAGCACACTGATTATCAAATTCATTGCTGGTTTAAGAGAACACAGATTGAACAGAATTACTGAACTGTGCCAGCTGCAAAACTTCTGGCAGATGGAGCAGAAAAAAAAGCAGCCCTGGATGCTGGGGATGATCTTCACCTCCTTTGAGGGAGGTATTTCTACAATGAATATATTTAAGTGATGAAAAAAAAAACCCTCTTGTGCAAAGATGATCTTGCTTTTTCTTCAATCTTTCTTTGAAATAATTATTTCAAACACAACAGCTCTTCAGAAGATCAATAGCTGGGATTATAAAAATATCCCAGCACAGACTGATTGCTGATGAAGAAAGAATTATTACTAAGGTTCAGCTCCACTTTTTTGTATTAAATAGAGACTATTTACAGCCCAGAAAACTCCATGTTTCAAGATCTGAGATATCATTTTTAGCTACGCATTCATCTTTTGGGTTCACTTCAACCACCATCACCTGTTAAGTCAACAGTTACCTTCCCTGCCTACCTCCGAGATGTCCTGAATGAACCCATCAGTCAAGGAAGTCTTCAGTGCTCTTGCTGCCAGACAGAAGAAAAAGCACACACATCAGAGGGAACCAGGCAAGAAAAGTTTCTTCATACATCATCGCTGAGCTTGTTTTCTTAAACAAAAGTACAAACTACTGCCTTACCTATTTGACCGTATTTACGATGCAAAGCCAAAGAAAACTGCTACGCTAGATTATGTGCATTTACTGTTAAGATTCAAAGCCAAGAATTTAATCTATTTAAAATTAACTCCAAAGCCAATTTTAATGCCATGATGCAGCTGAAAATTGAGTAAGCTCTAAGATCTAGAAAAGGGGAAAAAAAACAGTTAAAAAAGTTAAGAGAAATCTTATGCAGCATCATTGGCAAGGGGAAATCTCAGTCAATCTCTGCTCTCCTGTAACTCCGTTTCTTACCAAATGCCTGCATGTGCAGAACACCACGCTGCAGAAGAGGGGTGCAGACATCTGGGTACAGGATTACTACCTGCATCACAGTGTGCTCTCACGAAGATTTTAGCCTCATTGCACAGTGCAACAAATATACGGGGCTCACAGTCGAGAGCAGCAGCCTTCAACCATACATTAAAACTGCAGCATCATACTTTGTTCTCCCTCTTGGGCTCACTTTAAGTTTTTCTTTCTTGTCACCTCTGAGCTATGCTCAAAGGTCTCAGAAACAACACACTGCCCTTAAGGCCAGAGTTACGCACCACTGAACAAAGCAAAGAGGTGAAATTACCTCGATTTTTCTTGTGTAGAACTGGTGAGCTATATGAGATCATGTAAGGAGATGGCTGGAGCTGAGATCTGAACACAGTCCCAGCAAGTGCCATCCTGGTGCTGTGACCACACCACGCTTCTGCCTTCCTTCTAGAGAGGCAAAATTTTCAGCTCCGTTTGCTCCTCTTTCGGATGCCCTGCTTGGCACGTTAATGTGCTGTTATGGGGGATAACGCTTCAGCCTCCCGATCTGGAAACACGCAAGTCTGAGAGGATGGTGACAGGTGATAGGCACAATTCATGAATAGTTGTTAATTACCAAAGCCTTTTGATAATATTTTTCCTAATAAATTAACAGGTAGAAAGCTCAGTGCAATTAGCAGAAGAGCCCAAGGCCTGACGTTGTGCACTTGGCCAGACTTTAATTAGTCAAATAGCAACATTTTTGTACAAATCCTGACAATTAAAGCCAGCAGCTAATAACATTCACAATGCTAGGCTAAATTGCGCACAGATAAAAACTGTAATGAATATAAATTAAAACTGAAGCTACAACACAGGTCCTTAAAGGCACTTCCTGCAGATCTCTGTGAACAGCAGCATCTGGGGGCAGCAGAGCTGTGTGCCGCCGGGGCTCGGGTTAGATTTCGGTTGTGGAAGGATTGCTACGTTACCTTTTTTTGGTTTGTTTTCCTTTAGCTCAAAAGCCGAAATACTACTGAATTTTGTAGCAGCCAACCCAGGAGTGACAGAACACCTCCAAACGTCCCTTCTCCGTGCCTTCACTTGTAATTAGTGTGCCCCTGTTGTTGCCTGTGCCCCCAAAATGTACCTCCCTGCAAGGACACGCTGCCTTCCCGCACCTTAATGGTCCTCCTTCATCAGCAGGGCTGCAGGACGGAGGCTGAAGGACACGGATGGCTGAACACCTCTCCTGCAGTCCAGTCCACATGCAGCCGACACAGGGAAGTGCTCCCAGGGCTCCCCAGCGGCTCCGTTGCCCGGGGGTCCCCCCCTAACA
The DNA here is from genome assembly GCA_013400135.1 of Rhinoptilus africanus. Lineage (NCBI taxonomy): Eukaryota > Metazoa > Chordata > Aves > Charadriiformes > Glareolidae > Rhinoptilus > Rhinoptilus africanus. The sequence continues at coordinate 285,754 of VXBO01007146.1, forward strand.
GAGCTCCTGCATTTTTGCTATGAACTTCGGTCGGTAAAGATAACAGGAGATGCTGAAATTTAGAGCTCCTCTTGCTCACGGAATTTTTGTTGCTAAAACTCTAAGCCATATAATTTAAAATATTAAATAGAAACAGGCAAATTCCCCTGCTTTTCCTGCTGTAGCAGAGAGCCTTTCCCCTCCCTTTGATGAGGGCGAGTATTTTCGCAGAACAGCTTCCAGTGCTGCTCCAAGGGAATGGGATGATTATTTTCTCCGGTAGCACCAGCCCCTCTCCCCATTTCCTACTCAGTGCAGCTCTCCATTAGCTTCAGATGTACAAAGAACGTTTTACAGCGAGGAATTAGCCTGTTACGATTTCTGTTGATAGGAAGAATGGAAAGGGCAGGCCGGCACCACACTGCAAATTAGCCTCTTTAATATATTCCTTTTCTCCCTTTTGAGTTTTCATGGATACTTCCACACACTGCAAAGGCTCATCCTCCAGACAGCCCAATTAAAAGAAAATTTAGATTTGGTGATTCGGTGATTCAGTGTTTCAATCCAGCACTGTTTACAGCATTTTTTCCTTGTTATTTCATGACATGAGTAGTTGGCAGAATAAAACCCATGCTATTTGATTTGTTGTTCATGGGGCTGACTTTCTCTCCATTTACAGGCCACTGACTTTTTTGAAAGGAACATTTTTATATCACAATGCCAGTGTTTCATTTTCTTCACAAAAACAGGTTTCCAGATAGCTGTGGTTATGGTCCCACATTCGAACCGGGCGTAAGTATTTTAAGATTTAACTCTTACCTCTCCCTCCCCTCTTAAAAGAATTAAAGTCTCCTGAATTTTTTGGTTGCCAGCACCTCTTTCTTAAGAGCCCCGAAGTTATTTGTCCCATCAGCCAGGTAAGAGCTCAGTGCCAGTACGACCCAGCAGACGTGCTCAGGTAGCACAGCTAGCAGAAGGCAATCTCTCATATAATGCATCTTGCCAGGGGGACAGCCCCGCACCGTGTCCCTTCATCCCCAGCCCCACAGCAGCGCGGCCAGCGGCCCCATCCCCTGCTGGCATTTCTTAGCCATTATTTTCATACTGCTTTGGCTGCTAAACATGGAATACTTCCCTCTTTTCCTGCCACTGTCTGAAGCCATGGCTAATAAACCCACATACGTAACTTGAATTACAGCTGCCTACCAGCAAATAGCCACCTATCTGCATAACGCAGCATAATTTGACACAACGAGGGATCATCTGGAATGCTTTTCAGAGAGCTCAGCTATGCGCTGAACACTGGAATACCCCCCTCCAAGAAGGTGGAGAAGAGCATGTGTGATTGACATGTCGTTTTTATTTATTGGCAGATCATTCACAGTCCTGGCCTCTGTGGTTTGAACAACAGGAGGATTTGGAAGGCTTTACACAAGCACTCCATTCTGCAGAGACCATGACTTTTTGGGGAGGTTCTGTGAAACCTCCCCACTGCTAATTTCTGTCTTGGCAATAGAATTGGTACCAAAGGCTTTTTATAACAGAGTGAACAAGATTTTAGTTGAACTCAAACTATGTGATATGGATAGAAAAAGTAACCATGTAAGAACAAGTAATGGGAAGCTGTTTCTTCAGGTAACAGTTCATTTATAGAAGACTGTTGAGAAGCTGCTTTTGTACTGCTGACAATGCCTGAATGAAATCACTGACTCTTCAGGGACTTTAAAGAAATTGCAGATAGATCCTACTTTGCTGGAGCGTCTATTATGGTCTAAAACTCATTACTAGCAAAGGGCTAAAATCTGTAAGACTGTGGTCTTAAAGTTTCCAGTGTTAAGACGATGACAGACCTTGAAAAAATGAGTTTTGAATGGGTTGTCAAGTTCAGAGTTAGAACTGAACTTTGAGGCATCATTATTAGAAACACAAAAATTCGACACAGGGTGCTACTTTAGGGTCACATCTGCTTAATTCTTTCCTAAGAGAATGCTATGACTTTTGACATGAGATAGGAACTTTCAATAGGCCCAGGATGAAGCTGGACCTATCCTAAGTGAGTGACTAGCCAAGCAGAAAGCACGTACAATAGGGAAAAAAGTGCTTATAAGCATCTGGGGACTAGCTGCCTTCATCCAGTAGAGGTCTACTCACAAACAGAACAATAAATTAGAGAGACTGCATGGAAATACTTGGCCACTAGCCTTTTAAGGTGCCAAGAAAGTATTTCCCCGAGAGGATCAAATCAATTGATGGCTGCCCAAACTTGTCGTTATTTTCAGGCTTCACAAGAGGTTTTCCAGATCTCCGGAAAGGTGAAATGGGAAGGGACAGCTTCGAAGCATGAAAAATAGCAGCCAAGTGCATTACCTTCAGCCATAGCTACAAACCACTGTCAATGGAAGTACAGCTCCCAGGTGGGCTCTCACCCACGCACCCACCACTACCTTTAGATCTACAGCATACATAAATAAAGACTTGGTTTGACATTTCCATCCATTGTGAACCACCTGCCGTTGTTTAGATGATGTCTCGGCCAAGTCGTTAATTTCTTACAACTCCGTTCTCGAATCTCTGAACACATTAAATCATAGTGCTGCTGCCCTTCTTCACACCCAAATGAGAACGAACATCAGTAAGTCTGAGCCAAACACAATGAAATACAGAGTTATGTCTTCTATTGTTAGATAGTGACCTTGCTTTTACGATATTAAAAAAAAAAAGTAAGAAAGAAAAAAAAAGCACCCAGCAGTGGAATAATCTTTAACTGCAGTTGAAACTGGACATCATCCAACTTGGTTCAATTTTACCTATGGCCTGACTTACCAAATGATACCAGCTGCGGGATCTAAGGCGTATTTGCCTGAACCTGAACAAGTCTCCGCATGCAATCTCTTATACCCATTTGAATCTACTCTTGCCATTCTTAATCTGCACGCTATTTTAATTGATATTTGGAAAATATTCTATTTTCTCTTCCCACGCAGAACGACCACTGATGGAAGGAGATTTCCCATACCACAACCATTATTTAAGGATAAATAGTAGTATTTACTGTATTTGCATATTCTTAAAGCCTAAGAGCAAAGATTATTCCTTCTTTATAGAATAGTTGATATCTTGTGCTTGCTTGTGGCTTGAATAAGACCATCATGTTCATGCTCTTCTGCATTGTCACAAGAAAATACCGAGAAGTCAGCAAGATACCAAACCTAACCTCCAGTGACATTTCAGAGCGCTGGAGCAGACTCCAGCACCCTCCATGCAGCAGGACTGTGACTCTCCAAACTGAGCAGCTGGGGAATGCAAGCACCCCCCTGCCTCATGGTGAGCAGCCAGCGCACAGAGCAGAGGTCTCTCACCCGTGCCCATCCTCAATAGCTGTTTCTATTTCGGTCTCTCTGTGAGATGTCACCCACTTATCCAGAGGAAAAGCAAACTGCTTATTGCTTCAAAGAGAGATACAGACAATTAAACCAAACCTCTACTTACAAAATGGCATTCAACCCATTTGCCCTCCACAAAAAACGACCTACTTAACTTAGATGTCACAGAAAGCATATTCCTAGCTTTCCTAAATCACAACTTCTGCTTTAGGCTTGGAGGATTGTCAAAAAGAGGAAGCAAGTTCAATGATTCTGAAGGCCAGTGGCTCAATCATTTCTGTAAAGTGAGCAGTCTGATTGCACACTGCCTGTTATCCGCTGCTCCATGTAAAGTAGTCATTATCCTGGGAAGAAAACACAGAATTACTTCTGCCTCTAAAGATACAAGACTTCATTCATTGGCAAAGCTGCACTGGCCTTAAAATCCAGCAAATTTTCACTGTCAGAGTACGAGAACAACAGTTTTTCAACACCACTCATTGTACCCATGCTCAAAAAACTATCACAGTGTCATCAAAATCATTAGGTTGTCAGAACTAAGTGAATGTTTCTTTGCCACTTAAGAAACACTGGACAAATGCCATCAGATTTGCCAGCACAGCTCACTCATTTTTTACAGTATTCTCTTAAATTCAACATATTAAATTCAACATATAATATCACTCTCTGTCCACTTTGTCTCCTTATCTACAATGCCTTAAAATAGAAATAGCTTTAGAAAAGGATGAAAGATGCGTTTAATTTTTGCCAAGTGCGATACCATTAAAGTCATTAGCCAATATTGGTTCCAACGGGAGATTACGAACAGCGGGAATTTGACGTGCTCCTTCTGCAGGATTAATAGATACACGTCTCAATGTTGTTGTGCGCAATGACAGCTTGAGGCTGTCAAATTCCTGCCATTTCCTGATTAAAAAACATCAGACAAGCTTACACCCATTCACGAAGCATAAACAGAAGATGCAACTGAAGACAAATTATTACATGATGTACAAAGGTTTAAATCAGGAAGTTTTTGGCAACAGGACCTGTGGCCCCAGGGGACCCAGGCGAGCTGGGACCAGCCCAGAGTCCAGGCTGCCAGACAGGCGTGTGGCGACAAAGCTCTGAAGTCAAGCTGGGAAGTCAGCCTGTGGTCCAGGGTGTGGTCAACTCCGTCCACAGTCAGGCTTGGCCACAAGGGACCTGGAGATGGACGTACCTATGGCCAGCGTAGCAGGGGGAGAAGGTGCTGAGCAGAGAGGGAGCCTCCAGCCGGAGACTGCGGGTGAAGGGCCTGTGTGAGGCTGGTCAGGGCCATTACGGTCTATTACTGCACTGAGGGCCCTGGCAGAGAGAGCACAAATGAGCTGGAAATATCTTCCCACCCATAAATTGCAGCGCAACTCACAGGGACAGCGTGAACCCAAACAGATAAGGGACCCGCACAAAAGAATAATGATCGTCTATTCTCTCTTTGCAATAGCAATTCTGAGAAAACTATTAACTTACAAACTCAAAGGCTTTCACAATTCATGATTCAACTGAGTAAACTGGTGGCTTCTTATTATGCAAATACATGAAATGTTTTGTTCTGGGAATATAAAACAATAGATTGGGGCATCTAAAGAACCTTTATTCCTCTGTCTGTCGTTATTATACCATCACACTTAAAGCCCACATATTTTACCATAAGAATCCAAGGGAATAAGAGGTTTCCTGTTAGAAATACACCTCTGGAGTAGTTGCCTTGTCACTCTGTCTTGAGTATTCACTGGGAGAAGGTTTCTGGGTGAGGTCAAGGTCACACAGCTTTCTAACTTCTCCTGCAGCACAGGCAGCTTACCAGACTCTAATACTGCCATTGTAACACAGGCTTCGCCCATCACATCATTTTTTTTAAGGCAACATCTTACGATTTTGATAAAATCTTTTAATGGTTGTAGCTGATGATTTATAATCTTCCCTGTGCATAACCTAGGGCACTCAAAGACCTGTGGGCAGCGTACTTTTGATTGTCTCAATAGTTTAAGAATGAAATATCTTCTCACATTTACTCGACTCAAGGTGGAAAAATACTCATCTTTTCATCAGTCCTTAAGAAATGAATTTTTCCTTTCCATTTTTCCTCAGAAAATGAATCAGATTGTTAGACCTTCAGAAAGAAGCAGAGATTACAGATTACTTTTGTGTCCTTTCCTGTGATGCCAAACCCTCTGACTTGTTTCTTGATCAGAGTTAAGTTTAGGTTTTTTTCAAGCTTTGGCATTTCTGAAGAAAAAAAAAAGCGCTGTTACAACAAACCAGAGCAATAATTTAACAGACCATCACCAAGGTCATCATATCTTAATAAACAGAGTTGCAGATAAATATGTTTGGATTGCTTTTTAACAAGAAACCTCAAATCCTCCTACTTTTTGATAGAGCAAATACGAGCATATATGGAAGTTCTTCCTGGAAGAATACATCCTTAGAATTTATTTTTTAAGAAATAGGACAAGTAAAAGCTTGGATCCCCAAATTACACCAGTTTCACTAAAGTAATGTATCATATCTGCCACACTGCCTTGTCTGGGAAAGTCAGTATCTGCCCTTCCCCAGCCTTGCATACTAGAATTCCTCTTACCTTACCGGGCAGCTGTATTGATAACGCCGTCAAATATCATCAAGAAGTCATCACACTTTCTATTTAGAGATCAACAGTTTAAAACTCAGAATAAAGAGAAAAATGAGTTTGTCAGCACGCATCTAGATGTGCAGCCATTTTGTCCTTATCAGAACAAACAAGTTGTAGCAGGTCTCCAGAGGAGAGTATGGCAGCGATCCAGAAACGGCAGATTATCACCAGTGCTTTTAGAATGGTCTGGCAGAGCTTTTTATAATGTTTGTCATGCTACATGTTCAGGATTAATTGTTGCCAAGAGATTATCATCTTCATTCAAATTGAAGATATTAAATTAATACCGTGGCAGTTTCAAGTTCACTGGAAGGTAAAAGTGGATTTGTTAGAAACTGGCAGGACTTGCTTCAAGATTATACAAACTCCAGCAGAGTATTTCTGTACCTCCTGTGTAATCCAGAGCAGGGAAAATTAAAGCAAAAATCAAAGACATGCCTTGCATCAAGAATTATCAAGAATCCTTCGATGGTTCAAGCGGAAAGCAATACCACAGCAGCTCGCCACCAGAAAGACTGAAACCTAATTAGCGTGCGGGCAGGTATTAGTTTCCAACCAACCGCTCCATTAAAGCCTTTCCTTATATATGTAACACTTAACCGAACTACACTTCTGATGCTGCAAGGATTTATCTAAAAGCAAAACAAAATATTCAGAACATGTTCATATTTAAATCACAACGGGGAAAAAAAAAATCAAACACTGAGCTTTCAGCATTTAAAAGCTGCTTTTAGGAGAATTTCAAACAATTTGTTGATAAAGTTATAGCCAAGCTAATTTACAAGATGAAAATAAGGATGTTAGATCAGTGCAATGCTTTATTTCACGCTTTCAGATCAAGAGAAAAGAAAAATTAGGAAAGAAGATGCCTTAGCATTTTACTAACCTCAATCCACAGGTCTTTTACTTCTTTGCTTTATATAATTAGTTGCCGGGTAGGGATGGGAGAAGAGGAATAGATGATAAACGCAATTTAATTAAGTAGGAATTTAATTAAAAAGGATTTCCCAATAAAATTTCTTCACAAAAGATAACAGACATTGCCTTAAATCCAAGAAAACATGAATTTTAAATGTTGTAATTTGTTGCCCCATTGAAAAAGAGAGTATGGTTTTGATTGTCTCTAATCCATGAAGTGAGAATGTTCCAAAATAATTGGTGTCAAACAAAATACTCTGATGTAAAGAGCTATAAGAGACAATAGATGTGAAATCATGATCAATGCCACGAGACCACAGATGCATCTCAACGGCTGTCAGCTTCTTGACAGAGCCAAACTGCTCAATGCCAAACCGTTAACTCAGTTGGACAGAAGCTGCCCTACAAGTGGAAGTGAGGCCTCTTCACCTGTAGAAAACCAAAAAGTATATACTGAGATGGCCAAATGATTTTAACTTCTTTATTATTAACAGGTTGCCCACCAGCTGACCAAAGAGCCAAGTAGGAAGCTGTTGAACACCTCTAATTAATTCAAATTAGAGCATCTTTAATACAAGTTATTACGAATCTACCTCTTGACCTATGAAGATTATACCCAGATGGGCAGATTGAGCAAAGCTGGTGAAGCAGAAGCCATTCTTCAGACTGTCTGCACTCAGGCTCTGAAGGAAAGCGGCAACAGGGATTGGAAGACAGATAAGCACTTACCTATTTCATTTCTGCTTGACAAAGAAATTTGGAGGACTTAAGGCTACACACCACCTTTGCTGTAGCAATGCCTTTGTCCTATTAGCTTTGGTTCATAAAGCTATCCATCACTGAGAAAGTACGTCTGTAACACCTACAAATACCCAACTCCGCAAGCGATTTAGCGGTTCAAAACTTAACAAAGTTGTAAGTACTTTTTTGATAACCCAGTTGAGCCTGAATCTCCCCAGAGAAAAACCTGATACCTCTCGAGCAGCTCCTACAGCCAGTGGAAATTTTTTTTTTTTTGAGAGAAGGCTACTTCACACGAGTACAACATTTTGTTGTATAAACTGACAATTTTTAAAATTCTTCATCTTCAAAATTATGATCTGTAACTCCTAAGACAACGAGGAAAGACTGGCTAGCACATTATAGACAAAAAGGCCCTTCCAAAGCACTTTGGAAAGCTAGCGTTAACATTCCAAGTCCTTCTGGTTGGTTACATGCACACAGAGGAAATAATTCTAAGTGCCTACAGCTAAAGAGTTGCTTAAATTACTGTATTTGACCAAATGTGAAGCAAAGCAATCTCTTTATATCGTTTCCACAAAACTGAGAAATTTGAAACATTAAAACTAGTTGCTGATGTCTCAGAGCTATGGCAGTGCCTTCCTTGTGACTTCTCGAAGCCTGCTTTCTTCCAGCTGAAGCTCTCACAATTTCTTAACTCCCCGTTGTAGCAACCTCATGCACTTCCCATCAGATTCTGGCAATACAGCCAGGTGACTTCAGGCCCCTTGGCGGGTGGCCACATGGCAAGGAATTGCGCACGTTCAGTTTTCATGGCTGGAGGCAGGGTGTGAGACGCACAAGCTCTGCCTGTGGTCCCAGGGCTTAGCCAGGATCCTGTAACCGGGTCCACAGCAAGATCTCTTCCAGGGGCTGCGCTGAAAATCCATACCTGGAAATACAAATTTGAAAGTTTTCCAGTTTGAACTTCTTAAGACGCTTTCCTAATACTGGTTCCCCATTCTCCTGCCATACCAGACCCCATCAGTTGTACCAATCGTATCACAAGCCCCACGTAACACACAGTTGCAATGCAGCTAGTGCCTGTGAAGACAGACCAAAAAACCAGCATCAATTTATAAGTGTGAATACTTAGAAAGGAATTATTCTGGTAAAGCAGTTCAAGCCCTTTAATAAGGTGAAAATGTCCATTTTGGTTAGAAAGAGAAAAAATAACACAATAAAAACGCTACTACTATTTAAATTCTGGAGAATACAACCACCCATGAGAGAGTGCTAAATGCAAACAAACCTCAGTAAACAATAAAGAGTACATAAAAATGCAGCTTAATCTAAATTTTCCTGGAGCTTAACACTCCATCTCACTCCATACCACAAAAGGGAATAAGGGAAAAAAAAAAAAAAAACCAACCCAAAAAAGAGAGACTTGCTCACAGAGAGGGAAAATATTTTAAGAAGTCATTAAAGCGACAACCTTCCCAAAGAGAATAAATCTGCAAAGCAGCAGCAAAATAAGCTGCCCCATCTATTTTATCAAAGAGTTGGGCTTTTTTCCTATTACATGACAAACAACTGGCATCCAAGCTGCCGATCATTTAACCATGGTGAGACTTTTAACTCCATTTAGGAGGGAAAAATAAAGCTGCTGTAAATTTAACGCTGCACAACAATCTAAACCAGCTGCCTATGAAATTTACTTTATGTCCTTTTTTATCTGTCTCTACGAGTATTGTTTCATCTAAATGTACAGAGAAAATGTTCTTTCTCTCGCACTGGTTGAAAGTTATTTTTGTCCTCATCAAAACATTACAAATAAGTTTGAAATAATTAGGTAAATGGTGGATAACATGATTCTACATTACCATTTAAACGGCCCTGTTTCATCACACTTTATGTCCACAATGAAATTTCTCTGCATCAGACACAGCATTTTATACTGTTTGTAGGAGTGTAAACTCTGCTAATTATTACGGGCCAAAAACTGAAAAGAAACCTGATTGATTATTGTTTCCAATGCTTTAAATATTGTTCTCTCATTCCCAGTAAGGACAACAAGTGGCATACCAACTACCATGCTGATGTTACTTAAAGCTTGAATTACACCACCACGTTGTTTCTCCTCCCCTTGCTTTGAGCAAAAAGATTTTGCATTGGAGTTATTAATCTGTGTAGTTCTGTGCAGGTAATTTACCAACTAGTCTGTGAGTAAGCGTAAACATTACCACAGTGATGTCTCTGATCTATCTCCAACCTCCACCTACTCTTTGTAAAGTTTGAGAAAATTAGGACATGAGTCACTATAACCACAATCTTTCTGATTATAGATCACAGAGTTTTTCTGGGGTCATTAAAAGCCCTGATTTCACTCTTCATGGAATCAGATAACTGCCACTAAGGGCACCTTCTGAATACACCAACTATTACAAAACCTCACAGTTAAAGCAGGCTTGGGGAGAAATTCACACATGCCTTTTTGTAATCATTTTAAGAATATTTCAATGAAAAAATTAAATAGGCTCAGTGTACAACCAAGAATGCATAACAAGCAAATGTGCAATTATACTGAGGCCACAAGCTTTCTGACAAGCATTAACGGGTACTTGCCAGTAAAACATAAGTTAGTAACCACCTTCTCAGCTGAATGAAAGATGTTAAATCAGAAGAATGCTGGATTTCTGTAAAGTATGGCTGTTGAATGACACAAATATACACTCTCTTTTCTGCGCCAAACTAGAGAGAAAAGGCACATTAAGACAAAGGGGCTACTGACCATTAGTTATTGACTTCAAAGGGTCAACTCAAAGGGAGGCTCAGAGGTGTTTCTGAATGATGGACATAAAATCATGTCCCTTGCCCCAAAACTTTCCACTACTAACAGCCCAGCCAACAAGCACTCCTCTTAGATAGCTCTGTGCATGAAGGAAGATAGAAAGTGTTTCTCACCTTAAAGTGGTCAGGTAGGCTAGACAGGTGTTATTTTAAAAAGAAGAAAGTACTAAAGAAAAAGAAAACTGACTTCTAACAAAAGCCAACCGCAAACAATCAAAGACTTCACAAAAACTTTAGCTAATGAAAGATGTTTCCTTCTTTATTATTGTGTAATACTTCTTTCACAGAAACATGGTATTTACAAATATACACATATAGACCACTGATCATAAAATGTTACTGAAGAATTAGTCAAAAAATCAATTTACAAAAACCAAAAACTTTCCAAAGATATTCTGGTTGAAAAAGTTTAATGAAATTTCAAGGAGACGCTTCTGTACAGAAAGATAGGTTTTAGCTCCTCGAGTTCTGGTAATATTAGACAAGTTGTGAACCAAGTGAGCTAAGCTCAGCTGTACATTTGAGATGAGGCAGTTTTTTTTATATTGTTCTTTTTCACACAATTTCTTGATGGTCAGTCCAACAGCTCTCAGGAGGCACTAGTTTGTATGTTTTTGGAAGCTGCAAGCATTGCTCTCACTTTGGCCATAAGATCCTGTAGAAAATAAAAGGAAAATGATCAGACATGTCTGGGCTTTGAAGAGAGCTAAAGTATGTGACTGCAAAAACCTGCACAGAAGGGTTAGCTTGTGCTCCAGCCACACACTTAGATTCACAATCATCAGATATTAACAGTCCCTGGGCTAAATGAGTGACGTAAATTTGGAGAAAGTTCCTATGACAGCAACTGAAGTCTGTTTTTACTACAATGCTACACAGTGCTCCACATAAATATTTAGAGCAGTTTCTATACAGCAAAACACAAAGATTACGTCAACTGAAATGGAAAGAAACTATAACCGTTACCCTCACAAAAACTGTAATGCACACACAACTACTAACCGCTGAAGGTTGAAGAAAGAAAACAGAAAGAAAAGAAAAACAAGAGAGAGCTGATAAGAAGAGTGCTAAGAATTACCCCATGACAGAAAACTTTTTTTGTTTGCTTTGTAAACCTGAACCAAAAACGTACACAGCAGCGGCATTTTCACATATGAGAGAGTGACTGAAACATCAAGACTGTTGTGAACCCAAATAGCAGCTCTCAGTCTTGTCTGAGTATCCAGTGGGAAGAGCATTACAGAAGGAAATGAAATTTCAAGTAAACCACATTGAATAATTGGGCTGCAAAAACGACCACAAAATAAAAAGCTTGTATCAGTAATGAATTGAAGTTACTTAAAGCATTTCCTCATAAATGCAATATAAATGAATTAAAATCCTTTGTCCTTTTAAAGCATTTTTCATCTAAAGCTCTCAAAACACTTCATAGGGGAATTCAGCATCATTATTACACTTCACAGATGGAAGAATCTGAACGAGAAAAGACACTGAATTGATCAGGGTAAAATCATCTCACTAATAATTAGGTAAATTACATTTCTTTGGGCCCTTAAAGCTAAAAAGATGTTGAAGTAATCTATTTTGGGAAATATCTTGCAGATTCACAGAAGTTTCATTCCTATTTTTAACTTTTTGCAAATAGTAAGCAAGAACTGTATTATAATACAGTAATCTTTCCTCCTCTTCCAGCCGCGCTTTGAGCAGACTAATATTAAACTAGCAAATGCTATGCCATAAGCAATATTTAACCCAAGAAATGCATGAACTTATTACCTTTGTTTGAAGGGTATGTATTTCTAAAGGGTGGGATGTTTACATTGCAGACCATGATGTAGTTCATACCTCATTTCTTATACCAGGAATTTCCACACATTTGTTTGGTAGTCTAAGAAGTGCTATGGTGTTACTACTACATTTTCTTTCTCTGGTGCCTGTACTTGCTATTTTCCTGAATATTTTTGTTTTGGGTTTCTCATTGAAAACAGATCAAACATGTTATGCAAGGTACTAGCCTACTAGTACTAATTCCCAACTACCACTATTTCCCCAGCGGAACTAAATCTTTGAACAGTATCAATCTACTGAAAGAATAGTCTATCCACTGAAAAAAAACGAGACTATAAAAAGCAATTCTGATTTTATACTGTAAATTTTCCAAAGCATAATTAAGAGCTTTAAATTCTTAAAACTTGGCATATTCAATTGAAAGAAAGTTAAATATGCACAAAGACTCTAAGAGGATAAGTGAAATTAAAAGTTTTAAGGAGTGATACCACACAGTAGCTTTTAAAAAAGGAATAGAATATTTTGATGGAAGTTGGGTATCTTAAAACTGCATTAAAGAAGCTGAATGCATTCCAATTATTGCAAAGCATACGGAGGCACACGCCTGATATGGCCTGATTTACAGCAAGCTTGAATATATCAGCAAAATCATAACAACAATAGTTTAGAGACATAAACAGCAACAAGGGTAAGGTAAGTTGAAGATACTGCTTAATGCAAAGCATACGCTTACTTCAGTCTGCAAGAGGACGTATTTTTGCCGTACTGCCAACACTATAAACTTAGCTTTTGCCAAGGTATTTCTCCTTCTTTCTTCCATGAAACTTAAGAGCACTACATGGTAAGATGGGCTCTCAGTAATACCTGCTATTGCTAACTGGGGTATTGTAGCATAATGTGGACTTCCATATCTTAACAGTGCATATACTGCAGCATAATGAATTTAGCTTGGTCTTTAGAGGCTTGATTAAACTTGAAAGGACAGCAGCTAGAGAAGCTACAAAATTGGTTTCTCACAAGCAAACAGGTAAAGAATGACAATGAACGTGTCTCTACACCATGTGCAAAGCTCAGAATTGTACAAGGTAGTGAGAGAAGAAAATGATATGATGGACACACTTAATTAGGCAACATATTCTGAATTTGTTGATTTGTACCTGAGTGATTTTACTCTGCACCGAAGACACAATTGCGGAAGAGATTTGGCCATCTTTTTCCTGAGAAACTCCCCTAAGAAAGTAAAGTTAGAATTAGAAATCTGTAAGTCAACGTTTTAGAAATGCATTTCACTCACCATCACAATTTTGGGGTTTATTGTACAATAGTATGTTATTCAACAGTTCTCTCGTTCAACTAGAAGCCATGAAAAGTCACAGTCAGAAGAGTCACTCATACAAGTGATAAAAAGAAATCTGGACAACCACCTAGGAATTTTTAACAGGACGGTTCTACATTCTATGGAAATAATTTAATTATGAATTTTGCACACCCATTACAATTCAAACCACTCTATTAAAATTCTACTTCAAAGAGTTATCCCATTTAGTGAGCTTTCCAATTTTTAATTTAGAATAAGGTCGCAGAATTTTCTGCATCAGTTTTACTGTAGGAGTGTGTCGAGGTGGCTACTCGAGTAGGAAACAGAGATACAATGTCTTCATTGGACTGATGCACATGGTGCTGTCTTCCCAATGCTTTCTACTTTTAATACGCACACGGTATTTACACACAGAGCTCCCCACTGTAAAGCCTAGGTCAAGAGACACACTCACAGTCAAGAGCCACAAGTACTGCAGTGTTACAGTAAAAGAACACATTACCTGGAGCGTTCCTGGCTGGATTCCCTGCTCTCCACAGGAGAGACACTAGTTGAATGTACAGAATTTTTGTGTGTGGATGGTTTGCCTGGTGACATGGATGGTGAAGGAGACCTAGCTTTGGACTTGGTACGTGATCTAGATCTCCTCTTCTTCTTCTTTTCATGGGGACTTCTGCAAGAAGAAAATATTTTATTAAAGGGTATTTAAAGCAAAATTACACTAGCTCAGTTGAAGTTACTTTTCACACTGCTAAAAGCTTATGTAGCCCACTTCCACAGGATACTTTCCACGCATTCAGCAAGCTTTAGAGTCATACCCCAATATGGCACTTCCACAGCTGGGCAGAATACTTTCTCAGAAGCTCTTTTTAACATACTACATTAGGCAACTAGTACTACCCGAGGTTCTCACTTGGAATGCTGCTTCACGGGTACCCAGGAATTACTGACCAGTATTTGATAATTTAAACGATAACAGTGAGAAGTCTTTTATCGGAGATTTGCAGAATAACTGCTAGAGGGAAGTTCCTTCCCAAACATCATCAGACAGTTAGAACACAACGAGAAATGTATATACCTTCCAATTTTCCTAGCTCATAAACAAACAAACCATGGAATCATAGCTATGCAAAAGATCTACAACGCAAATCCATGGTTTGTTTATTTGCTTTTAAAAAGAAATGATCCCTTTCCTTCTGATCCAATCTATAATGCAACAAACTGCAGGCTCAAAATTATGAGCAAGCTCTGGTATGTCACTCAAAGAAACGTAGACCTAGCAACATGTTTTAAGTGCAAACCGCTTATGACTTGGAAATTAGGTACACAAACATCTGTCACTCAGAGCTGGAACAAAGGACTTACAGGCATCTAATGTGCTCATTATTGACAGGAGGGGAAAACAAGTAGCTGCCTCATATGCAGTATTAAGCTCAAAGAGAATTCAATTAGTAATATACTAGAGACGGAACTATCAAAATCTTTATACATGGTTATGAATTTATGTCTGTATGATTTACATACCAGTGTTGATATTACTGTAATTGGAATTACTAGAGTAATGCCTTAATTAGAGTTAGCAATACCTCATTGTAGGCATCTCTCTTTAGCACGCACAGCTAGAAGTCTATTCAGAAGAATGTTGTTGAAGCTTCTAGAACATCTTAAAATATTGTAAAACTTAGAGCCATCTTTTAAATATCACATTACTGCTTCGTTTACTTTTATTTTCTTAGGGATTTGGTACTTTAAAAGCAGCCATGCTAGAACATTAAATTCGCATTAAAATACTGTACACCTCTGATGCTTAGAATTTATCATACAAATATCTGATTTTTACATAGAATTTAACATTCAAGACTTAAAATTGCAAAATCTCCTTACACTTTTCTTGCATAAATTATCATTAAGTGGCAGAAGAAAAAACTCCACAGCTCTACTGGCCTCTAACACTTTCGTGAGTATACAAAAAACATCAGCTGCGAAGTCAATTATTTCTTGACTAGCTAATTATATGCTGTAATTGCTCAGCTTCTTAAAAATTCATAATGTAATCAAACTGTTACCGTATTTCATACTTAACTCTTGAAAATCTCAGCAAACATTCATCATGTAAGAAGAATATTCTACAGTAAGGTTTTCTGGTGTTTTTCATCTCAGATTATGATGAACAAACATCGTAACAGCTGAACGAGTGTGTCTATCAATTTTCTATTTTTGGAACAGTCCATTTGCCAAAACTAGGCTTATTTTTTAATAGACTGCTTTTTAAAGTGACTATGATGGCAACTGAGGTACAGGATATGCAGAAGAAAAAAAACAATCATTATATTTATCCTGAAGTACACCTCATTCTACCAGCAGTGAGCAAGTAATTCCCAAAGAAGACAGAGTAAAGTACAGCTTCCTAGTTCTTAAATATTTTCTTCTGGAAATACACCTAAAAATTTACAAGCAATGCTAGCTATTCAGCATCACAACTGATAACAGATTAATGCCCTGAGCAAGTTTAAAACACTGCAGTATTTATTAACTCTAATTTTCAGTCCTCTGACAGTACTGGATTCTAAAGCTTGCCTACTTCTCAGCGTAACTAAGGTTAATAAAAACCACTTAGCTGACTGATGCCATGTAAGATCGAAATCAGCTCTCAGCTATCAGGCAAAATATACATTACTCGCTGACAGAAAGCCCAAGTAAACTACTCAGTTTTTAACAGACCTAGAACCCAAACCTTGCTTCCATTACACCATTGCAAAGAATCCACTCTATAACTGAAGATTAAAACTCGTCTATCACAACATCTACATTTTCACTTGAAAATTCAACATGTCAGTCCTAACAGGTCTGAAACAGTAGGCTTTCTGCTAGCAGAGCTGCAAAAAATCCTCAATACAATATCTTTCTTCAGTCTACATTTTTTGCATTTACTGCCATACTTTACTGTGTAGCGCATTAACCTTCACTGATTTGGTTGTATATTTAGTGGTCGAACATATGCAAGAATGGGAGAAGAAGAACGAGTACTTCTTTTTTCTTTTTTTTTCTCCACAGAAGTATTTGCCTATTAAAACAGAGCTGCAGAACATTTGTCTACTAAAATAAAGCTCCAGAACATACCTAGGGAGTACAGAACACATCAGGCAACATTTAAAGTCTCTTACGATGCCTGGACGTAACTTTCCGCAGGACAGGTATACGTACTTGGAACGCGGGCGTTTCCTACTATTTCCAGGACTGTTACTAATGCGATAAGCTGTTGGAACACTTCTTTCATCTCTCCGCCTTTCTGGTGTGTGAGCCCTTCTCCTGGGTGACCTTGATCGTGACCTGAGCAGGAAAAAACATCCGAAAGTTTGCTTTTTGTTACTTATCTCATTACTTCTATTTCAGTGGAATTGTGCTGTCACCAAATGCAAATATAACACCTTTCAAATGCCTATTTTATACCAACATGGTGTATTTAGTCTCCAAGACTTGTCAGCTGCATAAAAATTTCTTACCCATCCAAGACATTTAGGATGTAATTATGCGTTGCTTTTCACTCCCAACAGGGGGTGGGGAGGAAAGCAATTATTTTTTGGTATTGTGTGCTAATGTCACCTTCTGTATTAGTAAGCAGGAAAGTTTTNGGGGAGAAAAAGAAAAAACCCAACCCCCAAATCTGCCCAACATTCATGATAGTAACAGCTAGTTTTGTTCTCACTAAAATATATAATTCTAATAGTCTTAATTCAATTTGCTTATTTATTTTAAAGCCTTTCTTATTCCTTTACTATAGGTATGTCATTCCATGTATATCAAACATTCATGTTCGTGAAAATACCTAATTTGTAGTGACTAAAAGACAAGCCATTTGTGAAATCACTGATCTTCTGCAGACTCACACCATATATATAATTTATACACACACTCCTGAGCCACTTCTCTTACACCTACAACAAAAGAGATCAACTGAAAATGAAAAAAAGTAATCACAACGGTAGTTAAGTGTTGCAAATTAACTGCTTTGTCACTTAGAAATCTGATCTTTACCAGGCCATTCAGAAGGATTAAAAAAGGAAAAAAACCAACAGATTATAAAGTTTGGGGTCAGTCAGACACCTTGACATTTTACCAGGATTTCCCTCAAAAGAGCTCCAGCAGTCAAATCTTTTCGTTGTCGAAGTTGCCTGATAATTTTTCCGCTCTGTTGCTGCTGCCATTGATGAGCTGCTCAGACTCGGCTCCATGCTCAGTGTCCCTGTGGATGCTGTGAGTCTGTGATACGGAGGCACACACTTCACATTCAGAATAAAATGTGCTAGTTTTGGTATTAACTAGAATCCTGAAAAGGCTCAGTCCCTTAACCAAAAGCTGAACCTTAGTGAAACATGCCTATATGGACCAGCCTAAAAAAGTCCAAACAATCAGAAAGAAAAACGCATTAGCTTCATTTTTATGAACTGAGGTTTGTGGTTCTACAGCATTCTTCCAATCACCAAACGTTAAGAACTTCAGCCATTAGCTTCAAACAATTAAAAACAGATTAACAGATTTACTGCAACACAGCAATTATTACTTTCATTAGACTGCTATTTCAAAAGGCACTCTATTCCTTTAAAGTCAGTATCATTTGTGTTTAGTAGGGTCCCAAAAGTTCAAACGGTTACGATGCTTGGCGTGTCTCATTACAAATTAAGAATTAAAACTACGTGAACAGACATTGCCTCAGCAATAAGAAAATCAGCTCTGAAGGAGAAAAAAACCCTAAACAACCTTTTTTACTAAGAACAACTACTTTCAAGTCTCTTTAAATTCCTAACATTGAGGCACAAAGTCTCACACAAACACACATACAGGTGTACTCTATCCAAACTTACTGAAAAGTAACTTGTTAATAAAAGTATGCCACTATTAATTACTGTTTATAACTCATTAACTGGATAAATTATGTGGCTTAGTACTACTCTATTACTAGACAGAATAAAGAAAAACAATCAATATCAAAGAGAATTTTAGACTTTCCATCTCTACTCTAGTTCAAAAGGAACACCCAAATTTCATCTAACCAAATCACTAAGTCACTCCGCACGTAACGAGCGCCTCTGCTTCCCTTGCTCTCCTCTCACACACACTCACCCGCACAAACACGTCATTAGCTTAGATACGGACTACAAAGATCTATTGGTAGAAAAAAGGCTCATATGAACACCGTCATTATTTACACTTACTGCCAACCAGCTGTGAAACCTCCCTTTCAGCTGGAACAGTGAACTGGACACTCCAGTGACTGACTACCTACACTTCTTTACAGAGCACCACCGTCAGGTACATTTCACATCCGACTTTTTAATGCTGCTTTGAAATCGATTAGAAAAAAAAGACACTGACGAAGCATTTACTATAGATGACCAAAAGGTACCAAAGGCTGTTTGTTTTCCAAGATTCAACAAACGTACCCCATCTTTGACATTAAGTACTTATTTGTAATAACTAATTCTCTCTTTGGGACTAAGAGCTCCAAGGCAATCCACACCAAGATACCTTACAGCACTTTTGGACATGGGTTACTGTTTCCTTGACTTTTACTTAACTTTAATCTGTCATGCTGGTCTAGAATTAAACCTGTATGATACCAGGAGCTTTCTGGGACTAATTTTGGTACAGAAATTTTGTTGCAGAGAGTAACATGCATTTATACAGAGAATTGCTGGTAGCACCCCACATGCCACAATTAAGCCAATATACCTGGGTCCCTTATGTAGCTACCATTTTTGAAACTTGTTTCTGTAAAACAGGTTTGCTTGTGCTACCCAGAAAAATGAGTATTCAAAACATGCCTTCAACCAACTTCATGTTATTTGAACAGAATTTTTCCATTTTAATGCTCTCTGAAGGTGCATTAGAAAATATTTAAAAAGGCAAAATTCCAAAATTGTATCTTACCACCAAAGACTATTTTTAAAAGAAGTAGAGCCTCTAGAACTCTAACAGTGCAAATAAGTGATAAACGAGCGATATAAAATGGGATACAGAGAAGTATATATTGCAATTCTAAGCACAATGTGCAATTGATAAAAAAGCGATAATTAAGACACACAAACCAAAAAGGAAGAGCTTGAGAAGTGTAATGAACATCACTGGAATAAAGAGCAAATTTCGGTATTTAACTTCCCACATCTCATTACCTATAAACTTGTCACAGTAAGTTATATGGTAAAGGTGATTTTTAATCTTACTTTTTGAAAGAACTTACACCATTAAAAAGTAACTACTGGAAGTGTTTTTAAACAGAAGCTCAACTAATGTCTATATGGAAATCTCACAAAATCTAAGGCTTTAAAACTGTTCACCAAATACAGGGCAAATGTGTCCATTGCTACAATTTAGGGACCACAATTCATTACAATCTGAATGCAATACAGCCTAATGAAAAATTACGAAACAAACATTTTTTGGCTTATCTTTTGGCTGTCATGGTTAATCTAAATTTGACATTTTAAATAACTTCAAATCCAAAATACTTCGAATCTAATAAGCTACTCTCTAAGAAAACTGGGAAAGTTTGTTTTCTAAATTATTTGCTTAGCAGGAACTGGAGCAGTAATTACTACAGAAAGGGAAAATTCCAGCTTTTTTCAGTCTACTTTTGAGGTAAAATAAAGCATCAATAATCACGCTATATTGAGATTTGTAGGTTAGAATATGCATTTTGAAAAGAATAAAATAAGACAAGAAAATCTCAAAGATACAACATTAGACTGAGACAGTAAAATAAAGCAGTTACTCAAAATAGGGATGTTCTGGTATAGTTCAGTATCAATGTCCACACAATAAAGACTACCTATAAGTGCCATCCCCTTAATAAAAGATGAACACACTAACCTCTACAAATAGTTTACACTTTACCCCAGGAGAGAGTGACTCTTTACATAACAATTAATTCAGCAGCAAACTGTAACATCCCATGTTTTGGGAATCTACGAAAAAAATAACGTTCTAGGTGAAGCACTGGGAAACTGCAGAGCAAAGAGATGTGAAAGGTGCCTTATTCTGAATGAGACCAGAAAATGTATGGAAATAATTTTCTCTGAATCAACACTAAATATATTAATAAATTAAAAAAAGAAAGTCATACCTTCTAGCCAGGCAACAGCATTTGCCTTTTTTTGCCAATTACTAAGACAACATTTGAGAGACAAAACACATCAGTAGTTGACTGGGTTATGAATCATCTCCCACTCTTCATTACTCTACAAATTTTCTGGTTTCAGAAGCAAGAGCTTTAATTTTGGAAATACAGCGAGTATGTTAAGGTCCAACAAACACTTTCAGTAAAGCAAACCTTCAATCATCATCATTTCTTGTACAATGTGAGACCACATGGACCCTAATTAGAAAGGCAGGGCTAGAAAAGACTTCAAGAAATAAGACTACTCAATATTCTCCGAACTATAATTCTTGATACAGAAATTTCCCACAATGGAGCATTCACAAGCTGCATTAACTACCTTTATCACTGAGACTATGAAAAGCTTTCTAGTCTCCCTGTTATCAATTTAAATCCATTATTTATTGTCCAAACCCCCAAAACTGAAGAGGAATATTCTATTTCCTCTTATTTGGTGTACATGAAGACTCATTTCATCTTTCTTCAGTCCTTCCAAACAGTCATTCCAATTCTCTTATTTTCTTATTTTTCTTTTTTTGTTCTGAAAATTTTTGGTGATTCCCTCTGAACTTCCTCCAACTGGTCTAATTCCTTCTAAAGGATGCACAAAACTGCACACAGTACTCCAGCTGAGGCCAAACCGAGTAACATCATCTTCCAAACAGGGAGATACTTGATGTATCCTGCATAAGACTTGTNATGCGTTGCTTTTCACTCCCAACAGGGGGTGGGGAGGAAAGCAATTATTTTTTGGTATTGTGTGCTAATGTCACCTTCTGTATTAGTAAGCAGGAAAGTTTTACTTCAGTCCAGTCACCTTTTGTGGCAGCAGAATTTACTAATGTTGGTAGGCAGAAGGTCAATTTGGCTTGCAGCCTGGGACTGTCAGGCCAGACCTCGTCTTCTCAAATTAGTGGTAGGCTTTTAGAACTGCTGCATCACAGAGATAAAGACAAGGTTTTGTTTTCAGCCCGTCTCCAACACTGACAAGTCCAGGAAATTTTGTCCCTGATGCTGCAGAATAATCCTAGCACAGACAANTATATTAAGTATCAGACACAGGAGAAAGGTGTTAATCACAGCTGAATTACCAAGAGGTCCTTGGGCCTTAGGTTTAGCCATGTTCTTGTGAAATGTTGTAGATTAGAAGGTACATTCAGATTTCTAACAGATCTCCTGCCTGATAAAAGCATTTCATACAGCCTGCAAAAAGCTCAAAGGGAACAGGCACCCACTCAGCACTGATGATAGGGCCTTCAGTTCCCAGAAACGATGGGTTTCTGAATGGGAGAGAGACCCTCCAGACACCTTTGTTTAAACTGGTAGTGGCAGAACAGAAAGACGGGCTGAATGGAAAGCCCTTCCCTGTTCAGCTTTAACTTCTGTCACGTTTTATAATGGGCAAAATGTTTTCAGTGCAAGATGTGGTGCAGTTGTTCTGAAACAATTTTAAGTTTCAGCCAGCAAGCATCAAGCTTACTGGACTTCTCAGGTGGTAGAATTCAAGAGCTGATCTAGAAAATACCCCACCAGATTTCATCAGGTGCTGTGTTGATTCATGCTAAGACATTTATGTGTCTGTTATTTGATTCGTGCCAGGAGACACACTCAAGATGGCACAGAAAGATTAGCTCCAGTAGATTAACTATTCTTGGTGATTTTTGTGTAATTTCTCCACTACATGAACTATGGCCACGAAAAAAAAAAAAGAAACAACCAAAACATAATGAGACTATCCATTGTGTATGTGGTAGACTTCAATAGACTGTTTTTTCACCAGCAGAACCAAATGTAAACCAGTTGGTGGAAGCACTCAAGACTCTATATAAAATAACAGATATCCTATCTCCCTGAAATCACTGAAGGCATATCTCAGTGTGTATCAAACTGAACTTGCAAGTTCCCATTAATCTGGTTACTGCCTGACGCAAGTTCATGCAACATGCAAGACTACCTTAATACTATTAAGTAGCATACCCAAGTATGGGTAAGAATCTTCTCAGATGATTCTTTGTCCTCGTCAATGTACCATAGAAGATGATTCAATTTTTTTTTAGCATTACTATGATGTTTCTCCTTGGTTTTACTATATATCAGTAAAATCATGGATAAATATAAGCAACATAGCTTGGTTAAGTGGGAGGTTCAAGTAAAGATAAGGCATGACAGGGAGTTGAAAAGATGAGTGATTCACCTGAGGAGACTTTTCCCCAATATATCCTTAACTCTGAGATGACTTCCATTCGCTTCTGAAACAAGGAAAGCTTCATTCAGCATCATTCCCTTCACATGCTGGTAAGCACAGAAAAGGAACGGCACACAGTAATTTGGAACATGCCTTGTAACACAGAGCATCATGACCACTGTTGTTAAAGGCAAATAAGCAGCATGTCAGACTGATCGTTTCAGCCCAAGCTATGTTCAATTAATTCCTTGCATCTCTAAATAGCAAAGATGACTTCAGCAAAGTACTGTAGTTAACCTTAAAAATCTAGCATAAAATAACAACTTGTAATGTGTTAACACTTACTCATGTTAGTATGGTTAGACACTTTGTTAAACAAACAAAAATATGCACAAGGAAAATAAAAGATAAGACATTTTGTCACACCGCCATAAAGGGCTAGAAGCTGTTTTTCAGGAAGAAGCATATGTCACAGGCATGGCCACAAAGACAAAGGAATGTATGATTTTGCATGCGTCACATACATACATAGCTGTAGCACTATTTATCTGCACAATTCATTTGAACGACAAGTTACTTAAATGCTGTTCTGTAGCAAGATCCAGAGAATGCAACCTCAAGAACACGCCCTTCCGACTGACCACAACCACTGCCACGTGACAGCGCATTCAAATATGACAAAGTTTACAGACAGTAAACACTAAAGGTGCCTACGCCCAAATGTCTTAGATGTAATTAACAGTATTAATATAACACAATATGTACCATCTTATAGCTGGGTAATTAATATAGCGTATTTAATCTCATTACCAACTAAATACAGAGATAGCTGCATGGGGGTACATTCCTCTGTGGCCACCCTTCCTCATCAACTCTGTTTTCACCCTTCTTGGATTCCTGTTGTATCTCTCCTGCCATTCATCCATCACATTTTTTCACATGCTACCCAACTGCTTGCTTGTTTTCTCAGCTTTGCTGTTCAACTACCTGGCTGTCCACCTCTAATTTTTATTTTAATATTGCCTGGCTACTTTACTCCAGCAACAGGCACAGACTTATTAGCAAATTCTCTTCCTGCTGTAATCACATTCCTTCATATTATCGCCAGGTATTTCACAGAGTAGAGTGAAGCAGATTTACTGGTACAGTTTTTGCACTATGTAATTAGAAATTAATGATTCATTATTCCATTAAAATATTTTCAAAGATCTTCCACATTTGATGATATTTATTCGCTGTCTTCAAGGTGACTATATGCTTTGTAATGGGTACAAAGACACATAATGGAATAAGAAGTGCAAAAGTGTTTTTAAGTGTTACCCCACACAGAACTCTAAAGCATATGTTTGGTTTCCAAACCCACCTTGAATGCCTGACAGTTCTATAGGCAGTGGGAAGTGAGTGCTTTGCTTTTGAATGCGATCTAGATCTGGACTTAGATGATGAATGATACTTGAATGGTGATCGAGATCTTGTCCGAGATCTTTTCTTATGTTTTTTTCTTTTCTTTTCTTTTTCTTCATCCCTAGGAGGATCTTTGCTTTTGCTTGAAGGCCTTTCTGCTTGTTTCACTTCTAAGGTGGGTAAAGTTCTGACTGCGCTCACAGGACATGGTATACTATTGACGCTCTGAAATCAAAGGCAAACAAAGAACAGTGTTCAGTTCTCAAAGTTGCATGAAAATTTTTTATTTGAGAAAGTCCTGTGAGTGTGGACTTTATACTAAACAGAGGGCTACAGCTACTCCTGCGCATGCCACATACCTGCACATTCTGGCAAAGAAACTTAAGGTAACCTGCTTGGAAGTCTTGCCAATATACGATATGGACTGTTTGCAGAAATTCTGGATAACAAGTACAACAGCAAGGAAAATAACTAACAATCACTGTACATTTTTTGACTCGTGAAAGTGTGTGAGAAATACATCCACCTTAAGAAAGCAGTTGTTAAATCAGTAACAATCTAGCCTCCCACGAATGCTTTAAAGCCTCTCAGTGCTGCATCGGTATTATGTAAAGTGAGCCTAAGTAAGGCTGACATCGGCAAAAACTTGCATCTAGTCGTATTTAATGGAGGCCTATACAGTTCCCCAAAGATACATATACAAGTTGGGATATGCATGCTAACTCTGTCACCTTAACTAGGACATAGTTCTGAAGTTTTCATCTTCAGAAGAAATGCGTTTTAAAAAATGGGTACTATCAGATTTCTTTTCATCTATTTATCCCTTTAATTTAAAAAAAGGATAAACCTGAAAATACAATCAGGAACTACTGGCATTCAAAGTTAAGTTTTAAAGTCACTTTCATCCTTGAACTGTGCTGTTTAGATTACAACCTCAAGGAAAACAGCAAAATGAATTAAGTGCCAAAAATTATTTCACAAAGTACAGAAATAATTTATGTTTTGCATGTAAAGGGTTGAGAAGATCACAAAAGTTATTAATCTCAAAGATAGAACAGGCCCATGCACAATTCATGCTCAGTAATTCTGACTGCAATCAGTTAAGCAAAACATGCCATACTCCAAGAAATTTTCAAATTATCAGCTTGTACCTGAGAGAATTCTGCTCAATACCTTGTTTAGAACAATTCAAGTTAGGCGCTACAGATATGCCCCTCATTTCAAAGCCTGTCATTCCCTCAGCTGCCATTTCAAGGCAACTGGAGAAATCAGTTTCCCTCTGTCATAATTTCTGCTCCACCCGGTCTGACACTTTCACTGTTTGATACAAGAATGCTTACCATGATCGGAATAAAAAGTAATACATTAAAACCTGAAATAACCAAATTAGAAACCAGTGATTTCTTCCTTTCTTTTTACCATCTCCCATTGTGAGTACATCAAGGCAATAACTGACCACATTTGAATAATCAGAAATACAGCTTTGCGTCAATTTAGAGCCATAACAGTTTTCTGAGCGTTAATGATAACTGCTATCACAATATTTACAAAAATAGCAACAAAGCAGTATTAAAGTAGCTTGCTTCAAGAACTATAGACATTTTATAGCAAGATCATTTGAGTGACTGGTTTAGCAGAGGCCCATTTCCAATTTCACTAACTTCACAATCCATGTGTAATTTCAGACACCTCATCTCCAAACTTCAGAGCTTCCTAAGAGACCACAGCAGCCCATTTTTGTTCCTAGACAACATTATTCATCTCTTTGTACAGCACCTTAGTCTTCGCTTTGAACACTACTGAATATGTAATAGACCTGCTTGCCTTGAAGTAGACACCTCTAATAGCTTGAAACAAAATAGCTGTAGGCAATACGGTTAAGAGGAAAACAAGAGAGGGAAGAAAAAAAACAATGGTTTTCAGTGCCCAAGTTCATTTGGCAGCATAAAACGCAAGCTATCATACCACTGCAAAAAAAGGAAGTTAATAACTGAACGACACATTTACTTTTAGGTCACACAGAGATTCTCTCAGCAATCAGAATGAAGAAACCTACAACGCAAAGCACCCCCAGGCATCCACCAAAAGCACTGGATGCTGAAACAGCGGGCTCTCCTTGACCTTCAGGATGCTGTCACTAAAGAGTGACAGTGCCATCCAGATATCTCTGGGAGCAGCCCAGCTGCAGGCTGGCTGTAGATTCAGACACCACTGCTTCAGGCTATTAATGAATCATGTTTGGGAAGCCATACAGAAGTGACTTTAGCTTCCTTTAGATTAATATGTAGGTACTGGAGAATAAGACAAAAGCTAACACACAGGGAGAAGTTACCTGCCTGTCCAAACCTACACAACACAACACTGCGACCAGGAGCTCAGGCACAATTACTACATCAACTGTGAACAAATGTGTTGACTCCCTCAGTGGCAACTCTGGTTGCCTTCAAGAAAAAAATCACCAGTAAAATGGGCTGAAACACCAGCAGAGCTGAACACAGAGCTCAGTGAAAAACCTTCATGTCAGCAAATTGCCAGGCCACACAGAAAATTTCTAGGCGTATAAATGATGCTGCTGAACAAAAATATTTAGAAAAAGATAAAATATCTTAGTGACTGTCAAAATGAAGGTGTCAATGGTTTGTGTTTTTACTAGCTGATCCAGGCAAACTAAGGAAATAGGAACTAAAATTGGAGGCATGAATGTAGGAAAAAAAATAATTACAAAAAATAAATCAAAGCAAGCACAGATACTGGGAGATTATTAGGCATTTTGAAAAGGCAGAAACACTCCGTTTTACTAACCAGGCTCCGCAAACCTGTAGCTCAGTGGAACACAGTTTTGGAAAGTACGGCAACAAGCTGGTTACCTGATGATTTTTATTATGTAGCTCAAGGGAGGAGAGATTTAAATTTTCTGAGAGCTCTTCAAGGAAGTCACGCTGCACACACCCAGAGAGCATTCACTGAATCTCACTTATCTGTCCATTTTGGGTAACAGCACATTTTTTTAGTCTTTATTAAATGCTACAGTGTCAGACAATTTCACTGGCGGAGTTGTTCTTCAGCATATTTGCATGACTGAAGTAAAACCTACTAAAATAATGCTTCCTACAGAAACACTTGGTATAAAAAAATGCTTCAGAGAGCTTTTTGGAAAACGAAGATGATTCAACAACTCTTGTTTAGCAGGAATGGGTCAGGAAAGAGCTCTGCAGGAGGAAGAATTTATAGCTACATGGAACAGTAACAAGCACTTCCGTTCATTGTGAAACATTTGCATGTTTGCAGTATTCATAAGACTAGAACACACAATAGTTATTCTGGGATTACACTACTTAATCAGTACACAAAGCCAACATTACAAGTGAACCAAAAGGTGCTTACTACAACAGAACAAGACACTGGCATTGTTCCTGGTACAAACATTGGCAACTAGTAAAGAACATTATCAATAACATCACTAACACTTCCACAACTGGCTAATCGTTCTTCTGAACAGCCGAATTTTGCAGTAATTTGAATCCCATGTCAGATCAAAATTAGAGTGAATAAAGTCAGAACTGTGAAGATTTAATCAACAATTGTTTTACTTCATTAAAATCTGAAAACACTCCAAGTTCTCTTCTACCACTGTACCTTTGTTACTGCAGGTTCTCCAAGCTTATGGTGAAGCATTCCCTGACTGAGAATTAATAAGCAACTGTCTATCAGCAATGGGAGTATATGATTGCTCTGTGCGTTAAAGTGAGCAGCTTACTGCTTTTAGAAGAGTTTATCAGTCCTAGCCTCAACAAATTGATCCAAAAATGATTTAAGTAGAAGCGATAAAAAACATTTCCTGTAGCTTAAGTTCCAACAGAACAAAATAAATACTCAATACTCAAAGACTCAACAGTTTCATCATGGTTTACCTACTGCACTGAAATATAGACATTAACGGTACACTGACCATGATATGTTCTTCAAAAACAGACAGAATTTCGCATTCTCAATTTTGAAGGGCCAACTGTAAAGAAATTAGTGGCTGTGAATCTGTTAGTTGCATGCATCAAATGTCTTTGTATCTTGAGTACTTTGAAGAATAAAAATCAAGGTGTAGAATGTTCTTCCATCCCTCACCTATCTAAGATGGTAGTTCCTGATATTTACCTCTTTTCCCCTATTAAATATTAATTAAAGTATTTAAGTATTTACAGTATGGGGAATTACAACTCTCATTACAACATTTTGGTAGTAGGGTTCTTGTAATAAAAAAGTTCCAAATGCCAGCAAGCTATCCACCTCCCAAATGCCACATTAGTATGTGACATTTTGTTTAATGGTTTTACCTGTCCTTTTGAAAAAGCAAGGCACGGCAAATTTACAAACAAACAAACACACGCTCCCCCTTCCATGCTAAACAGAAGATATAAATACCTATATTCTGTGGGGAAAAAAAAAAGGAAAGTAAGAAATGAATGGCCCTGAAATGTTGTAAAGCATTTTTTCTTTAAATACTTATTGGATGCTTCATTAGACAATTGCATTTTGCTCACATGTTAACATTAAAAAAGCATGCAAGTATAAAATTATGTTATATATTATTATTCCAAAGAGGCACGCAGTAATATCTACAGTCCATTGCTAAAAAAAAGAAGGATCAACTACAGCAGCAAGTGTGACAGATGTACAACATCTACAGTTGTTGATAACTTTGTTATAATTGGTAAAACTTGAATAGCATCTTATTTTTAAACAGACTCAACTTTTACTTGTAAACAGTCTACTTTCCACAGGAAAAAACAAATAAAAATTGTTACATACAGGACAAAAGTAAGGACAAGTCACCTAAAAAAACAAACAATGAAACAGCCTTCAAAACAGGGAAGATGAAAGAGCCAGAAGAAGTTAAGTTTTGCTTTGTGCTATAGAATATTTATATTCAGAGGCACAACAGCAGATGACATTTGGGACAAGCCATTAAAACAGAGTTACTTTCAACTCACGTGCTTGTCTGTTTTTGTAGCATTATGACTGGGGCTTTCTCTCCTTGTTTAAATCGAATACTAAGGTTTATACGGGTAACAGTTTGGGTATAACCAACTGTCTTTGACATGCATACCAAACTACTATCACCCCTAAAGCATTTCTGACACCGGATAAAATACAAGAGATTATCAGAACAATCTGTATTAGAAACCCATTATTAGTAAAATCACGCCCTGTAGACACCACCAGGCTGTGCTACACCTGCAGAACACCTGTCACCACATCGAGTAACTTCTTTGAGATACGCTGTGCCTTGTTTAGCTGGCCAGTCTTCTCCTATTTTTGTCAGGTATTACAAGTACCAGTAGATTCTGGGAGACGCTTTATCAATTAAATTACTTTAATGGTTACTTAGGACTATTTCTTTGACAAAGAATGCAGGTCTGCAGGCCTTCCTTTGTCAGAGAGGGGACTTTACCTACAGAAATTATATTTACCAAAACTTTTTGCAGGAAGCAATGATTTGACAGCTAAGATTTTCCCTCTGCAAGACTCCTATAACCTGCTACCATTATGAACTGCTGTTAACAAAAGATTGAAGCAAGTCTGGTGAAGACACTGAACCATGCCGATTTTCTTCTGTGAGGCTCGGCTGCACGCGGATGGAAACCAACAGCTCCTACCAGATTCCTTACCCTTCTCTTTTTCAACCTTTTGCTCCCAAATGCATCCAACAACACTCCTCAGATGTACCGGGTTAGGGATAATCAAAAGTTCTGAACTGGCACATTTGCAGATAAACAACATTTTAACCCCTGAAAAAGGTGGCAAAAACGTTACAGGCCTGCTGCACCAAGTGTACTGTACCAAGGCCTACTACCAAGGGTGACTGACCCTTGTACTCAAAATTCAGCTCCTGCCAACAGACAGCATATTTGTTTTACTACAGAACAAACAAACAAAAAAAGTAAAACAAAACAAGCATACCATCTTAAGTGAGCTCTCCCAATGTCTAGTCTACTTAATTTAGGTTTTGGTAAATACATATCTAGGAACGTGCACAGCTAGCTTTTCTTCTACTTTAAATATAAATAAAGTAAAATATATATTTAAATATAAATATACTACAAATCTTTAAAATTTAAATAATTTTAATAGTTTTGGAATAAGGTGTGCATTTCAGATGATGAAACACCTTGCTTTATTTGCTTAAAAACAAAAAAGCACTTCAATGCAGTGCTCCAGACAACCTGGTGTACTCCAGCTCTGCACGTCTCCAAGACCTGCAGGGTGTTTGCTCCTGTAGGCCAGGGAGCCCACGTTCTTTGCAGAATGACGGCAAGTTCTCTGTACTGAAATACCACCGACAGATGTGTTGGTTGGCATGATTTTCTTAGGACAGAAGTGTCTATGTGAGTTATATATGTAAACACAAGAAGAGATGCTACCCAGTTGCTGTTTACCCGTGTCCTGAAAAAGGGCAGAGCCTTTGCTAGCTACAAGGTTACCGGAACTGATCAGTTTTGGAAACTGAGCTAAGCTACATGTTTTCCAAGTACTGGTTTGAGGAAATACTATGCATAACTGTACTGTTGTAACACATGGAAGGAAGGTGAGGAGCCATTTGTGAAAAGCTGTGCTGCTTCATCGCTCAAGCTCATTTTTCAGCCTTTTGTTCCTCTTGCTTGATTTCACTTTAAGGAAAAACAAGAAACTATGTAAAAGAAATAATTCAGCTTTGGAAAAAATAGATCTGACTATTTTTATGATTCAGCTGAAGCCACAAAACACCTTATAAGCGTTATGTTCTGTGGTACTGACTGTCCTTTACATGCAGGTAGTGGAATCAATTGTGTTCAAACGTATAACGTACACTTAGCACCAGCATTTCTTTCAAGAAACACTAGGAATCAGAAAAATCTAAGAGAGTTCAAAAAAACTTTGCTTATTTAATGTATTCCTACACAGTGTGATAAGCAGGTTTTCAGCACAAATGTACACTGTGTATACACATAAATAGCACTACCAGTTTTCATGCAGTTAGTAGGCAGATCTCATTGCATCTCTCATGGACATTCTCAACTCCTCTTCATGCTTAATTATACATCTCAGTCATTACTCCATTTTTTGAGACACCTTTTAAGCTACAAAAAACATTCCACTACATTAACTCTGACCAATGCATATCAGTCTTTGTTTCCTGGCGTCCTCATTGGATCCTCCTTCCCCCAAAAATCAAAGTGAAATATGTTAAGTGACACTTTTAGTAGACCTAAATCTTTTTTTTGTTTGTTTGTTTTCTGAAATTTCCGCAACTAGTTCCATTGACCAAACCACAAAGCTAATTTTACATTTCTCTCTCTCTCATGATTTTTTAATATACTTTTTAAAGTTACAGCTGCTGTAGTTACTTTTTGAATCAGTGTTTTTAAATGCATGTGAACAGCTTAAAACCCCCCTGCGCTATGTATTTCTTTATAAACTGATTTACACATCATGATGCAGCTTGGTGGATTCTCAGTGTATATACAACAGAGGTTAACAAATGCACAACATGATTTCACTTATCTCTTTCCAACAAAATTTCTTGAATCAAATGGGCTGTTACAAATATGCAAACTAGGCAAGTAGCGCAAAAGACAGATTATGCATCGGAAAAAGTGTAGATGGAAGCTTTTTCAGATATCACATCAGTAACATTTAAATATATATTTGATATTCTAAATAAACACTTTTATAAAAAAAGCATCTCCAAGCTATTTGTACTTGTAAGAAGGAGTGAAGCTGGTTGCTTTAAAATTCTTAAATTTTTTGTGTGTGTGTGAGAAAAAGAGATGCCTTCTCTGAAACTGTACGTATATGAGAGAAGGAAAAAGAAGGGTTTAGCAAATAAGTTTACTGAGAAGTGGGATTAGGGATCACGAGTCAGCCACTACTGCAAAATTACTGGTTATTTCAGGCATATTCTTACAGAAAAGTATTAAAAGGATCTTAGCTTAGAAATATCTGTGTCCTGGAGAAATCCCCTTGAGAAAGGGAGCAGAACTGCAAGTCTGGGGAGTTTTGCATTGTCATTGTCTCTGCAGGTCTACATCAATATGTAACTGGAAAAAAGTACTGAACACTTGTGCCAGTCAGGAAGAATTTGTAGTACTCATTAGCAGTAGCAACGAGAATCCCAAACAGAATGTCTTTTGGGATGTGACCACACTCAATTCACATATGTGCTACTCTGGGCTGATCTGGATCACCTAAACTGCAGGTACGTCTCTTTCAATCGTCTGTTCTCTTGAAACAGTTCTGAGATGTAATCCATGATTTATTTGGAAAAAAAAAAATCAAGAACTGGGGAACTGATTACTTGTTAGGTACTGGAATTCTTTCTGTGAAAGGAAACATGGAAAGCCGTGTCATTCATTCTTGTAACCAGTCTGTCACAATCAATATCTGAAATATTCTATCAGTATCCAGAGATGAAGTTTTGCTGGATTAGTCCAACCAAGAGTGATTTACTGGCTTTTCTGGAAGCAATACAATTCCAGAACTAGGAAACTGAGGTTCTATTTCCCAACAATATTTGTATTTGTAATGTGCAGGGAAGGTCTGTCTGCTGCATGCATAGACAAACGCAGGAATTTCAGCCTGGCTTGGGAAGGATCCTGCAACAACACACCCCAAGCCGCATAGATTTCTGCCACTATTCAGGTTAAGATTCAGGAAACTACGTAGCCTACACAAAATGCCATTCCTACTTTTTCCTCGCAGTTGCAGTGAAGACATAAGTCCGAGATGACTTTGTTGAAAATGGATTTTGACAGTTTTTCTTCCATTAAGAAAAGAGATTGTCTGGACTTGTTGGAGGTGTCTGTACAGGTAGGTGCTGGAAATGCAGACTCCCCAGTCTTTTAGCAAGCATGCATCAGATCATGCTGGACTGGGATGTGCTTATGACAAAATGACGCTTAGGCTGAATAAAAATGAGGGACGCTCCTGGAAGTAAAATTATCACTTCTGAAGGTAGTACAAGCACTATGCTGGCAGAAAGAGAGAGTGGCTCAGCGAAATAGCTGGAACAAGGGGAAAAGAAAAAAGAAAGAACAGAAACCGAGTAGGAAAACAGCCAATTTCCTCTGTGGTTGAAGTTAAGCAATTAGGAAATGAAATGGAAAATATACAATGTAAATGGGAAAGTGACTCTTCAGTAGAGAACACAGCTCTGCTGCCAAAACGCACAGATGGAGAGAAAAGCTTGAGGACAGCGCTACAATGCATGAACAAATCAATACTTGAAGGATTTTCCTATATAATAAATTCAAATCCCTCATTTAAGCTTTTAAAACTGTAGTTATTTTCTTGAAATCAGAAAGGTTTTATGTGAAACACATTATTTCTTAGCTATTTTAAACATCATTTTCTGATAACTAGTAGGAAAAAATGCAAATGTGTGGCTTTGATCAATACAGGTTTTCTTTTAGCCCAAGATTCCTCTTTAACCTTGCCTACTCAAAAATTCTAAGTCTTATAAAACTGATTTCTCAAGGCTTTACACAAAAAGATACTTTATTACAACTACTAATCAACAGAGTGACTAGTAATAGTTCAGCTTGATACAGAAGATAAATGCCAACGAACTGATGAGCAGTTACTTCTGCATGATAAATCTCCTTTTTCCTCTTTGTGATAAGGAGGGTGATGTGATGATGATATTAAGTCATCATCAATATCCAGGTTACTCTTAGTTTTGGCCTAAGAGGGCAATATCATGATGACCTACTCAAAACAGAGCTTCTGAAAGCCCTCAAACTGATATTATCCTTGTGACTATCCAAACAATGACAACGGGTGTAAATGGACAAGAAAATTACAAGGCAGAAAGACGGAAAGCAGTCTGCCTCAGCCACATGACTATTCCCTAGTAGCTTTCTAGAAACAAGCAGAGGATCTTAATTTCTAACACAAGTAACAAAAATTGTTCTTTGAAAAAAGTGCAGGAATACTAACACTCCAAATTGATTTGCTACAGAGAGATATTTGCTTCTACTCTCCAAAATAAGAGATTCTGCTGAACAAATCCAATGGATTACATCATTTCATGCCTGTGCCCACGTCCAGTTCCCTGGAAAACAGCTAGGGGAATAATTAACCCTGTCAATTATTTCACTGTTTTTTGTTTAGACTCTTCATTGACTACGTCCAGTGAATAACATGCATACATATATTTGTTTGAAATTTGTGCCATTGTCTGTAAATTTAGCTTTATTTTAAAAATCATATCCTTACAATAAACCAAAATATTTTATAACTCCCATGCTAAACTTGGGCCTGGAAGAGAGAGAAAAACATCCTAGCATTCTAAGCTTTTAAGAAGTTCACAGGAAATACTCAACTAACAGAAAGATAATGAAGTTATTATTTAGCCTAGTTTTCTCCCACCTATGTATTCGTTTTCTTGATCAAGGATGTCCCAACTAGAAACCTTAAATCACATAGATCAGTTCACTAGCAATTTATCTCAGTTCCATGACAGTTAAATTAATAAAAATCAAACAACAAAACCCAGCAGAATAGGTGAAAATTAAGTCTTAAAGTAAGCTCAGTTGCCTGTGAATCATTTCTGAACCTGGAGATGTCAACTTATATCAAAATACACGCTAAATAAGTAAATATCACAACAGATATCGAAATACTCTTGAAAGGTAAGCATTCTAATTCAGGGACTGCTAGTACAGAGTTTAACTTGCAAGCTCATTTTCCTTTCTGTAACTGGCAAACTGACCTCTGAATTATGCATCATATTTCTCTACCAGTTCTTTAATGACAGACATATGTAAGATAACGGAAAAAGATTAACACTGTTTAAAATTCAAATATCTCTCCATTTAAAAAGCTTCCATTTCTTCTGTCAACTTGATAACATACTGTCAGATTCAGTCTACAGATAAGTTTTCTGCTAGCTTTATGGTAAAGAGGAATTTATTTCCTGCTTACCTCATTACTGAAGGAACTCTCCTCAATTTTCTCAGTTTCTGCCTCTGCCAGAGGGTTTTTCAGGGTCTGCAAGAACAGTGCTGCTTTCCTTTTGCGCTCTGCTTGTAGCTGCTTTTCTTTTGATTCTTTGGAGGCCTGTGCAAGCTTCTCTCTTGCTGCAGCCGCTAATCTATCCTCTAGTTTCTGCTTTGCTAAGAAAGACAATTAAGCATAAAGTTTAGAGTGAGTCATGCTTGGGGAACTTAGGTTTCCTTGAAACAAACACACACTCCCCAAACACAACCAACCAAACAGCCCTTGCAACCATTCTCGAACCTACCAAACGCATCCATTCAAAGACATAATAAGAACGTCTCAGCTTGAAATTATGGAATTCCAAGCATCTTAATTCATAGATATATGATTTGTTTGATAAAAAGCAGTACAGGTGAAGTAAAAGTTTTTAAGCTTAAAGAAAATGACACAAAAATATAATCCTGAAAATTCAGGATACTTGTCCTTTTCTACTTACAAAAGATACCTAAAAAAGTAGTTTTGTAAATTCAGAAGCTTTTTCTGGTACTTGTTAAAGTGATGTAAACTCTCCATTTTGCTTTTTCCACAGATCTGATCTTTACCCTATATTTTCCAGCCCTACTTACAACTTAAAATGTTTACACAAAGGGCTGCTCCAGAAATCTTCAGAAACTGTTTTGACATTGTTACAACTAAAAGTTGTTGTTTTGTGATCACAGAAAGAGAACACGCCAATTTATTTAACCATGCACTTAATGGATATTTTGACTAATCTTTTTCATATTACATTACCACTTTCATGTTCTGTGCATGTACAAGACGACTATTTTTTTGTTCAAGTGCACAGGTTTTACAACACACAACTTTTTCCAAACATGTTTTACACTTCATTTTTTTTATTATCATACAAAATATTTCATATTTGCCTTATATACATATCTAAGCGTAGCATACTCTGTGCTGCTCAAGTTTTGAAAGGAACAGCTACTTAGGAGCAAAAAAACATTTTGAAAATTAAAAATTAAATTGCTGTGGCGTGCTCACAGTTGTAAGAGCAATACCAAGCTTTTAAGCTGGTAAACACTGACAGCACCTCCACTTTATTAAACAATCCCTGCCGTGAAACAGCCTTGGGCAGGAATGGGGGAAATACGATCCCTTTAAAAGATCATTTCATTCCAATTCACACAGCATACCCTTCTGCCCTTACACACAGTAACAGGAAAAACCCCAAACAAAGACTTAATGGCATTGCATTATAAGAGTAACAAAGCATCAAAAAGGTGATATTAGTCTACATGGGAGTGTTATATAACTGAAAAATAGCTTGAAATATTTCCTTGTCCTCTGAAGAAAGTGAGAAACCACCATGCCTTTTCCTGGGCTCTGCTAATGCAATCTAGAAACTAGAACTATAGTGTTTTACTCAGAGGTTATAAGGGGAAAATAAATAATTAATTCTGAAAGATCATGCATTAAGTCAAAGCACTCAACTCCAGTGTGTTACAAGTTTAATTTTAGGTGAGCAACCAATGAAGATTTAATTCTTAACATAAGTAGGAAACTGTGGGAAAAGAATTCTGATTCCTGTTAACATGATATAGTGAAGATTCAAAATATCTAAAATGTCAAACTTATTCACATGACAATTTTGTAGTTTGCCTGAAGGACTCGATCTTTCTTTTTTTTTTTTCCAGTGTAACATGGAATACCTTGTTTAGCTTCCAGCTCCTCCTGTGTAAGTTGGGGTTTTTTCTCTTCAGCAGCAGTACAAGGAGTGGTAACAGCTGGAGTATGGTTTGAAGCACTGTTAGCATTCTCTTGGCCTTCCTTGCCCTCTTCTTCCTCCTCATCACTGTCATCATCTAATTTAACACGGTTTTTCTCCAAAGGAAGAAGGTCGTTTTCTTTGGCCTTGATTGCAAAGCTTATTGGAGCGAATGATGCTGTGAATGAATGGGTTAGATTTAACACATCAATAGAGTACAGTAGAAAGCAGGCTGAATTTCTTGACTTTATCCATTTCTCATGCAGAGTACAACATAAAAAGAAGAAACTTGTTTCATCGTTAACATTATGCTAATTATTTGGGGAGAAAGGAGAACACAATCTTTTGTGTGATCTTAGCCCAGGCATCTGCTACTGGCCTCCAAACCAAGACAAAAAAGCCAATGAAGCAATATTTGGGTCACTTAAGCAAGCTCCGGGTCAACAGAACCTGGTTCTTTTGGCTCACTTCAACTACCCAGATATCTGCTGGAAGAACATAACAGCAGCTCACACACCATCCGTCAACTTCCTGGAAAGCACAGAGGACTGCTTCCTCATGCCAACCTGTGGAGTTTGGGATCCTGCTGAGCACCCTGAAGGTTAGTACAAAAGACAAAGGTTTAAGATTTTAGAAGAGCTAACATCAGCTTCTTGCTCAGAGCTCAGCTGGGAGGGCTTCTGTGGGAAGCTTCCATGGAGGATAAAGGAGCTAGCAAGTGCCATAAGTTTTTCAAAAATGCTCTCCTGGAAGCACAAAAACAGTTCATCCTCTTTAAAGGCAGGGGAGGTAGGGAGAGCAAGAGACCCCCTGGCTTAACTGCAAGCTTCTAAGTCTGCTCAAAACCAAAAGAGAAGCATACCAGAGATAGAAAAGTGGACAAATACCCATTGAGAACTATAAAGGCATGCAGAGATGCAATTAGAAAAGCAAAAGCTCAGCTCAAATTGAAACTGGCCAAAGATGTCAAAAACTACTAGAAAGGGTTCTTTGGGTACCTAAACAACAAGCAGAAATAGAAAGAAAACATTGGCCCACTGTAAAACAGGAGAGGTGAATTAGTTACCGACAATGCTGAAAAGGCAGAGGTTCTCAACAGTTTGTTCACCTCTATCTTTACCAGCACTGTTGGGCCCCAGGCCTTGGGAACAACAATCCAGGTTGACACAAACTCCACCATCAGTGAAGGAGGAGTTGGTATGCGAACCATTACAGGAGTTTGACCCCTACACAAATTGATGGGCCCTGACAATATCCACCTGAGGCTGTTAAGAGCTGGCTGAGGTCATTGTGAGGCCACTCTCCATAATCTTTGAGAGGTCATGGAGATCGTGGGATGTCCCGTAAGACTTGGAAAAAGGCTAATGTCACCCTCATCTACAAGAAGGGCTTAACAGAGGATCCAGGAAATTACAGGCCAATCAATCTTACTTCAGTCTCTGTGAAAGTTATGGAATGAATCCTCCTGGAGGCTATCACAAATCAAATGAAACATGTGATTGGGAAAAGACAGCATGGATTCACCAAGGGCAAATCATCCTTGACAAACCTGATTGCCTTCTACGACAAAGTAACCTGCTCGGTTGATGAGGGGTGAGTGAAGCACATTGCCTACTTGGATTTCTCCAGGGCTTCTGACATGGTTCCCCACAGCCTCCACCTAGAGACGGTCTAGGCAAGTGGTCTGTGCGGTGGATGGGGAACTGGCTGAGAGGCTGCACCCAGAGGGTGGTGGTCAACAGCTCCTTTTCAAAGGGGTCACAAGTGGGGACCCCCAGAGATCAATACTGGGCCCAGTGCGACTTAATATCTGGACGATGGGATCAGCGTACTCTGACAAAGTTTGCTGATGACACCAAACTGAGTGTGGAAGTGGATGCTTTGGAAGAAAGAGTCACTGTGCAGGAATATCAGGCTTACAAGAACCTTATGAAGTTCAACAAGGATAAGTGTAAGGTCTTGCACCTGGGAAAACATAATCCAAGAGTGCAGCACAAGCTGACGTCTACTTGGTTGGGGAGCAGATCTGTGGAAAGGGATCTGGGGGACCTGGTGGACAACAAGCTCAACATCAGTGAACAGAGTGCTGCTGCAGCAAAGAAAGCAAACAGGATGCTGGGTTGCATCAACAAGGACATCACCATCAGAGACAAAGAAATTATCCAACTCTACTCAGCACTTGTCAGGCCACACCTGGAACACTGTGTTCAGTTTTGGCCCCTGCTATAGAAAAGATGTGGCCAGGCTGGAGAGAGTCCAGAGAGGGGCCACCAAGATAATCAAAGGACTGGGAAGCCTGCTGTCTGAGGAAAGGCTGAGAGAATTGTCTTTGTTCAGCCTTGAGAAAAGAAGGCTTATGGGGGACCTTATCACCATGTTCCAGTATTGAAAGGGTGGCTACAAAGAACATGGAAACTCCCATTTTACTAGGACTTTTACATAGGAAAGACAAGGGGTAATGGGTACAAGTTACTCCTGGGGAGATTCCAATGGGACATGAGAGGAAAATTTTCCACAACGAGAACAATCAGCCACCGGAATAATCTCTCCCAGGGAAATGGTGGTTTCCCCAACATTGGACACTTTTAAGATCCAGCTGGACAGGGTGTTGGAGCCACCTTGTCTAGACTGTAATTTTGCCAAGAACGGTTGGACCAGATGATCCTTGAGGTCCCTTACAGCCTGGTAGTCTATGATTCTGTGGGGTTTTTTTCCCCCTCTTTTTTTAAGCAAATGTTGGAAACGTCATGTCAAAGTCTTTCTAATACTTCAGTAGTAACAGGGAAAGAAAAAGGTACTCAAAACCACCTCAGGAATTAAATTTCCTGAGACAAGATAAATAATTTCATATTCTGTCCCAAACAAATTTTAGTTCCCGTACTATTTCTTTTCCCAAATGAACAATCTACTCTTTCAGGCTTACGATGAAAAACCTCTGTGCTCAGGCTCCTATCTGACACACTACAGTATGATATAGTCCCTTTATGTTTCCTTCACACTGGATCGATGGTTTGCACAACAAAAGCGTTTGGCAGGCTCACAGAACAGTATTTAAAGACTTATTTCTATCTATATGAAAATTAATTACTTTGGGGAGTTAACAACACTGCATTACAGGAGATATAAATGCAAAAGCTAAGTACTTTTCCCAAAACGTCTTGGCTAGTCTTGCTGTAGCAAGATTGGTGGTCAACTATTCCTTTCAAGCAGCCCCTACTACTCCAATACAGAAGGACACCACAACATGCTCTTAGCAGCACACTGAAAGGAAGAACGTCTGTAAAAAACAGGGAATACCACAATAGAATGGAAATTGTGAATTGTTTCAAGCTAGGTTGTATTAATGGATCTCCAATAAAATACTAAGCATAGTTAATATATAACTATATTTAAGTCTGAACTAATCCTTTTGCATCACAGAACTTTCTTTGAATGTTTTTTTGAGAACCATTTTCTGAAAAGAACACAGAATTAATGTCTAAACCATTTACCCAAAATGCAACTTCTGAGAATAAAGAATGGCATTTCTGACACATCTCAAGCAAAGCAAACTACTACCATATGGTCTGCTGCAATATTTGTCTTTCTCAGGATGTCTTTTGCATATATATCCTATAAGATGTCAATTTAAATACAATACTTAAATTACATACCAAGGTTTATAAAAGATAAGCTTTGCACCTTGTAATTCTGTGGTAAGGAAATAGGTTCAGAAATAAAGAACTCAAGAATACGAAGAGAAGAGATATTGTAATAGTGAATTTCCAACTTTTTCATATGACAAAACAAGTCCTAAAATACTTTCTTCAGAGGCAAAAGAAAAATCTAGTGCGGATGTTATATCTGTCCTGCAGCCAACTACTGTATGTAGGTTATAAGAAAGTGGGATTTGTACCATATTACATTTATAAGAATAGGATTGTCATGAAATGACTCACTGGTTACATTCCATAATCTAAATTTGAGCAGATTAGTATTATTAAAGCATGGGGTCTGGTTTGCCACTTATTAGTAACACAACAAAAAGAAACGCTATTTTCCCTTGTATATTACATTCTCTTAATAGTGCATCTTTGGACACTGCGAAGATCGTTCCTTCCCTGGGGAAGCTACTCAACCTGCCCAGAGAAGAAAGTGCAGAGTATGGACAGCCAGACAACCATGGCAAAGAGTTTCAAGCTTACAGCACATGGAGGGAAAGAAATTGCAGTGAGGAGCAGGAAGAGAGAGAATTCCAAGGGACCAAAGGGAGAATATTTTCACGCCCAACAAATCATGCTAACGTACCTTTCACCAATTTACCATCACTGACAGTTTTAGTAGGAGTAACATCTTTTTTAGTTCCTGGAACTCCCTTCGCACTTGGCTCAGATGCATCTTCAGGTGCATGTTCATCTGCAAATTGAGTCTCACTTGGTGTATCACCGGCAGTATCTGCTGGAACATCTTCAGATGAAGATACTCCCTTTTCAAAAGAAACATGCAAGCTTACTAACTGAATACTTCATGAAAGAATTACTGCAGTGTCTGTGGAGCTGCAATTTTGCCAGCCATTTCAAAAATCACACTATCAGCTAATTACATAACAGCTAATTTTACATCAATAAGCACTGATGACCAGAAGTCTGCAAATAACGCACTGCTTCATCTAAACCCACAGTCTGCAGAAACTACAGACCTGTAGTAAGAATGTGTTGCTATTTTACAGTGAAGAAAATGCTCTTCAGCTGGTACACGTTTGCCAACAACTGTTTTAAAAATTGTGTTTTTAAAATTAGACCCTAAAAGCATATACTTTTTTATCCAAAGCATATTATTTTAGGTCTTGATCTCTGGGGTCCAGGACAAAGTCCATTTAAGTTAATTCACAACGACAGAAAGAAAGCTTATGACATTTTTTCCTAATGTACAGTTGCATGACACCTTCTTTACAAAATTAAGTTTTACAGGGATCAACATACATTAACATGTTTGATTTGTTGGAACGTTTTGCTGAAGAACATAGGGCCTATCAATGTTTTTGTGGCATTAGACTGATACAGTACAGATGCACTGAGATTTTCAAAAAAGTAAAGAATTGCTGGTTCTACTGTTACATGACCGAATCATTCAAGATAGCCTCTAAACTCACAGTATAAAAATTTTAAGATGGATAGAGTAGAACATTAAAAATATTTACATGGTGAGTCAGGCAATGACATTAGCTAATTTAACATTTAAATGAGCCTCTCTCAATAAATAGGTTGGTTGCTTTCCACTGGATGCTGTTAAGTACACTTAATGTTGAAATACCAGGTATTGAAGAGATCCTTTCATTGCTCCCTGCAGCCATTCCCTGACCAACAGAACTAATTTCTGAAAATCCTCGAAGGGGAAAAACACAAGGAAATCAAGGACTTCATCCTGTATTTACTGAAGCCAGTAGTACAATTTCTTATTAACTTTAATGGCCAAAAGGAGAACAATCGAATGCATTAGCTGCCTATGTGTACATTACTAAAGTATAAAGATAATATTTAAATCATTATTCTAAAAAATTAAAGAGAAAGGCATTATCTACAAAACCATGCAGTAGGAAAATATGCATT
Organism: Rhinoptilus africanus; assembly: GCA_013400135.1. NCBI lineage: Eukaryota > Metazoa > Chordata > Aves > Charadriiformes > Glareolidae > Rhinoptilus > Rhinoptilus africanus. Next base: position 328,435 of record VXBO01007146.1, read on the forward strand.
GCTACACATCACCTCAAGGGACTTAAACCAGTTTCTGCTTGCTTCTTAGCTGTACTCATCTGAACGCTTAAAAATGACTCCTTTATTATTACACTTTGGTTAGTGTACAATTTCTCCCCAAAATAAATGTTAACAAGTCCCTATTAATTACGTAAGTAATATGAATTCAACCCACTGTTTTGCAAATAAGAAGTTCTAGAATAATATTCAGCATTGTGGTATAGGGAAATTTTGCATGTAATTTACCAACTGAATAAAATCATATTTACCATAGCTTATCTTTAAAACCAGTGTTTCCAAAACATTTTTCACTATTAAAGCAAAATATTAGACACAAGTGTTTCAAACAGCAACTAGTATCGAATTTCTTCATTTTCCACAAAGCGATTTTGAGGAGTTTACCCACAGGCCTACCTTCTTCAGTTTAAGGCTCCCCAATCTAAGCCTTGAGATGACAAATGACAAAGGGCCTAAAAAAAAAATAGCTCTTTCCGATGAAAAGTTAACATCAGATAATGTATTTCTGATACTGTTTGCAATTTTGTTTTCAGTAAGAGAACAATGTAATGAAATTAGCTCACATGAGAAGAGTTAAAAACAAGGATGTCAAGTCTGGGTATCATCTTGCAATAACATGGACTAGAAGAAGCAAAGCAAGTAGGAAACCTATGCGAGATTTTGAAGCTCCAATATTGTTTCAGTCAATCAGGACTCTTTAACGAAACCACTCTCAGAAAAAAAAGCACGCCAGAAAAGTAGTTTAGCTACTGTGCGTTGTTCTACAGAGAACCATGAGGCATACGAGAAGGTACGGTTGTTAAAATGCTATACTTAACCTTTCTGATATCAGAACACTAATCCCAATCCTACAAAGCTCAAAATGTCCACAAAGCATATGTTCCCTATTTTCAGGTTGCCATTTTATATTGCAACCACACTGAGTGGCTGCTTATGCTAAAAACCAAGAACTAAATACCGCACCACCTCACATATACTTATTTAAATGCTATGCAAAACTAAAAAGCAAGAAAAAAAAGAAGCATTCACATCCTTTACTGAAGAATTTCTCCATAAATCAGACAGTTCCATCTTTAAAATGTCTTGTGGTAGCACAACAGATAAGCAAGTCTTTCTCTCACTTACAATGCATTTTTAATATATGTATGTACAAACACATATGTACCTGACAGTTGTCATTGCTCTCTTTTTGAAGGAAGAACTGTTTTTTAAATTCGTAATAAGCATTATACTGGTGCCATGGTTGCAGGAACTCAAACCTGTTAAAAGAAAATTGAGTATGTGAAAATGCACGTGAACACAGTAAATACCAACAACCCTTTGCCACCTAATTTTCTCTAGCAGATGGAACACTATTTGTTGTTTGGAAAAAACCTGTAAATAATGCGTAAACTTTCAGAGGATATATATTCTGAGCAGGCTTTCTAGAAACGTTTTTGTTAGGTTGGTTGTTTTAGGGCAATATTGCTTTGGCATTATTTGCATCATTATCAGTGTTGGCTGATCTGGGCAATAATGCTTTGGCATTACCTTTAAGTAGGTCCCTGAATTTCAATTAAAAAAAATGATAGTACATCTCTTCTTGAGACCTGCATGTCCTGGTAATATACTTTAAAATTAAAACCTCAACTTTTACAATAGAAGTTAAAATAAGTTTTTCTCTTACCTAAGATCATTCTTGGCACGAACACTGGTTTCAAATTTTATCCCATTCCTAGCAACGTACTCAGCTAGCTTATCAATAACAGGTTGGATATCGGGGGGTGGAGGTATAATGGCAACCACTGGAGCAATTGTGCTGAAAACATCAAAAGTACAGAGTTTTTATAAATAGAACATAAATATCTTTCAGCCTCATTTTTAACAAAAACCACTACATAGAGGCTTGCTCTCTGGGTTCATTCTGCAGTTAAAATAACTTGAGTTTTCCATCATGCAAGAACTTCATAGTAGCTGAGTAACAATAACCACGCACAATATCAAAGATCAAAGTGGAGGTAATCAAAGCCATATAAACACTGGTGAATGTTACTGAGGAATCATCTGTAATAGAACCCTTATTAAATATTTCATCTTAAAAGTGCAGGAAAGAGACCCCTCTGCCCAACAAGCCAATCTGTACGTGGTACCTTGTAGACGTTGTGGTAGAAGTCAATCCACTGCTGCTCTCGGTTGTTTCTGGGGGAGGTGGAGGCGTAGTACCAGGGGGTGGAGGTACTGTTGCCACCCCTGTAGTGCTTGATACAGTCACCCCTGCAGGCAACGCATTGTAGTAGGTGGCAACATCTATTCCTGGAGGTGGAGGCGCGAGGCAATAGGTTCCATCAGGTAGCATATAGTAACTATAATACATGGCTGCCACAGTGGCTATAAAAAAAACCCAAACAACATATTTAAGAACAATGTTTTAATCAGAAGAAAAACACCCAACTAAAAAAAACCTCCATAACATTATTGCATCATACAAGCACACTGAAAATCCAGATTCACGCAACACACTAAGAAATGGTACCTAATTTTTAGTGGGGAAAAAAAAAAACCAAAGAAAAAAGGAATGCTTATAGTAATGCACTTAGGATGAATAAGAAATATGCAGATTAAGATACAGAATCAGAACATACTGAAGGTCAGCTGGAAGCCAAGTAGGTATGAATAAACCAATGAACCAGAGAAGCCTATTAAAAATTGACCTGATATGAAATTATTCTTCCTAATCTAATTCACCTCTGGTAGTTTAACTCAGTTACAACTACTGATGCATTAAGAAATGCATGCATATATATTCAAAACTAACATCGAGAAATTAAACCTCTATTATTGCTATATATATATACACACAAATATATTAAACCATGTATCGCTATATATAGACACACACTTGCTTACTGAAACCTTCAAAAGTAGACAGGTTTTGCAATTTAACACCAATACAACCAACAATCAATTTGAGCCATTTTCCACATTAGAGGCTTCTCTGACTCTAAATATTTATTTCTTGAGAGTGCAAAGGCCTATGATTTGCTTGCCTTCTTCAAGGACAACATTTTATAATGCTTTAATTAACTTAACACTTTTAAATGGCAGTTACTTGTTGTAAATCTAAAGATTCTCTGCAGAAAGGCATATAAACAGAAAGCATTCATGTAAAATATTTCAAAGGATTTACAGTAAGAATTTACATTTCTGGGGGCAAAGCTTAATCAACGCATTAAATTATAATGAATTATCCTATTAAAAGTTCCATAAACATTCCTGTGGGGCAGCATTTACTTTTTTCAAAGAATAAGTTATCTATAAGGAGAGCAGAATAAGATCTGTTAAGTTTTAAAGGTAGGGAGAGAAGTTGCAAACTTCACTTGTATTGCTACTAAATTATAACCTCCTAGTTTGCATCATATATATTCAGATTCAAGCCTGACATGAAAGTCATCAGAAAACTGACGAGCATTATTCTATGGAGATACTTATTCTGATTTTAGTCTTTCTTGAAAGAACCAGTCATTTTCGATTTGTTCACAGAAATCTTATTTCAGTTTTATTAAGGTTCTCTTAGGGTACAGTTTTAAATAAAGATAACTTCCACGTATATTCCTCTCCTTATAATACACTCTGACAAGGCCTGTAATCATCTGGGGTGTTCTGAACTAATAATACATCAAAATCAGCTTAGATCATTATGGTGATACTTATTTGCAACATTACCAAAAAAACCCCAAGAAGTCCATCACTACCACCAGTCTGAAGTAACACTACTCATTACCTATAAATTTATATCATCATGAAACCCTACTGTAATGAAGGCTGCAATATAAATTTTCTTGTATCTCAGTAGTATCAAATGGTAAGTCCCATACATGAAAGGATAAGTTACATGTCTAAATTTAAGGAACCAAGGACTTTTAGAACTCTGAAAATAATTAAATGCACATAAATCTCATTAAGTTTGTCTTCACTTTTTTGAGTATCAGAGTTTACAACATTTGTAGGAGTTTTATATAAGGCCTGAATTAGGGAGCTTCAAAGATAATGGACCAGACACATCTAGAGAAGTTAAGATAACGTTGCTAAAAATTTCATAGCAAAGTTGATTCTTGAAAGAGGTTATATTTATTGGAAATGCTTCAAGAAAAATCTAAGATCAAAGATTTAGTAATAATTTGGAAATAGGAGAAAGTCTTGGTATTTCAGCATCAGGCATGGGAAAAAAGCATTTGAGCACACAACTTTCCACGACATCACTTATAATTTAAATACATCATTGCTTTTGATGTTCTTTTGAGAAAAAAAGAACAAAACAGAATTAAGAATGGCCTCTTGCAGCTATGGAACTTAAGAGTTACAACTCCCTCTCAGATACTGCAATGAGAAATATAATTTAAAAGATCCATTTTTCATTTTCAATCTTGCATATTCCTGGAATTTATTTTCTACATAGAACACTGCACCACTGCAGGGAATAAAAGGTAAAATAATGAAAAATAATGAAAAATTATAGAAATTGACTGTATAATAAAAGACTTATTTACTGTAAAACTACTTCCAACTTTAGAACAGAATACTATACTAAAACCTGGTTTTATCACTTCAGTGTGATCGTATACGATTTTACCTTTGCAGATTTTTCTTAGTCCTAGACGCTCCAGTAAAACTGTTCAAAGCAGATTTATCATCTGTGTTTTGCTTAATATAGTGAGCTTTTTTTAACGGGAATCTCATGAATTGCTTTATAGGACAGTTTTATGTTCAACAGTGAAGGCATTCATTAGTAGAAACTGATGGAAGTTATAAAGAACCAAAACATTAAGGGTACTGTGCTAACCATACTCCCAGAGTGAAAACTTGGCCTCGCGCCTACCCATCCCCCCACCCCACCTCTGTTTTTCCGAAGCAGCTAACAATTCAACAGCTATTCAGTGGAAGAATATGCACCTTCAAAGATTCAGGAGATCGGAAAAGAATAAATATCAGTTACGAATGATCAAGTATGAAGCTAACGTATTTTCTTCCCGCCAGTATCCACATACAGTTCATCAAGACACACCACCAGCTGCCTAATCACGATGCACTTACAATCAGAAGAATATTCCGCTTGAGATGTCTGTACAGCTGCCCCATCTGTTGACTGTGGTGTAGATGAGTTATTATCCGATTGCGCTTTGCGCACCAGTGCTGCAAGTGGATGATCAGGGTCTACTACCTTCAAAGGCTGAAAAAATTTTGAGACCAGAAAAGGAGATTAGAATTTGAAGTACACATTTAAAGCATGATAGCATTAACCTAATTTGGAAAGCAAATTTATCTAAGTTAACAGACATCAATAATATTGTCCAAACACTGAAGTTACTGTTTCTGTAGCTCTTGCATTAGGATCAAGTTCTGTTTTGAAAATGTGTGGAAAACAAAACTCAACAAGAAATACTTAATTTAATGTGAAGAGAAATCCATGACGTGAAAAAAAAAAAACCAAACCCAAAATGGCAGGGATGCTCGGGAGGAGGGTATTACTCATTTACTGCCATAAGATACAGAACCTGACTTGTCTAAATTTCGGTCAGCACCACTGTCGTTCCTCTGAAAGCCTCAAATGTGTACAATCATGTCATTCCCATTATTCCATTACTGATCAAACTCAGAAAAAAAACAACACATCCAGCTAAATTTACATTTAATGAGTCGTACTAATTCTGCTGAAATATTATTTGCTGAAACCATTCCTTCATGTCAACATTTTATCTACTAAAATCTAAAAAGGAACACTCCCTCTCAGCTTATATACAGAAGGCATTAAATATCTTAATCTTTTTCAGCTTCAATACAGGTTCTGTGGGATAAATCCTTGAGTGATGCCCTCAATAGCAGAGGATATCAAAAATAGAAATGTAATTCCTTAGAAATGGAAAAATAACAATTTGTGTACTAAAGAAAAGGTAAATTGAAAGTTTACCAACACAGACTTAAATTACTAAGACACAGTCTGGGGAAAAAGAAAATAAAAATCTTTGTTAACAAAAGACTGTAACATCTGTACATTAGAATTTTTCTGACCATGAATTAGATGTTTTGCAAGGTAGAAAGTAATTTGTAATTTTAATAGGGTCAAGTACCTTCACAAGCTCTTCAAGTCTACTGCATTTTTTAGATGCAAAGAGACTTGGATGCAGATAATTTCCATCATCGTCGTCGTCATCATCATCTTCCTCAGATTTGACTCTTGAATCTAAATAAAAGCAATATCTGAATTTTATATAGGTTTGCTATGGATTGTATTGGGTGAAAAAGAGGGTAGAGGACAAGCATGTGTTCTTAAGAAACTACTGTTTTCATAAATCTCCATATTCATAAAAACATGGATACAAGAAGATATTGGTAACCATCAATAAAACCAAAACAAAAGTGCGCAGACCAACTTACAGTTGGACTAGAGCTATACAAATGTTTCTGAAAGCTCCAAGATCGTAGCAACTCTTTATCTGAAAGTTTACCATAACAATATTTTAAGAATCTCCTCCAATTCAAGCAAAATTTTGAATCGTCACATCAATCTCCATTGCAGGATAACAGTATTGCCATTGCAACACACCAAAAAGATGTGGCTATCTTGGCAAAAAAGACCAGTGATGTCTCAATGACTCACATTCTGAAGCCATCCATTTGACAAGCAAAAACTTACGTTTTTTCTCGTCCGCTTTATTTTCAGAAGGAGCAGCGTATCGTCCCTCTTTCATAGCCTTCTGAATGAATTTGTAGTAGGGATTGAGGTAGTGATCAAATCGCAAGAAGTCAAACTGGGAGTTGCGTGCTTGCTTGGCTTTTAGCATAATCTCAAACTGTGCTCCCTGCTTGCAGACAAAGTTTGCAGTTCGTTCTATAATGGCATGCATTTTTGCTGTCGGTGGCTGTGGGAGTAAAATAACACATATTTGTATTTTGGTAAGCAGCTTGTTAAGTGTGTTAGAACTCCAGTGGGAATCAGAAAGAGCAGTAGTTCCCTGCCTCTCTTCTCAGCTTTCTCTAGCAACTCAGTTTCATAATCACTTTTAACTAGCGAAAGCATATCAGCACTCTAAAAAAAACCCCAATCCAAATCTTCCCTAGCTGCTCATTCATTTCTTTTTGCAAGATTCTCTCCTTCTATCAGCACAACTATTTTTGCTACTGCGAACCAAACTGAAGAGGGGAACAAATCCTGGTTGAGTGATGCAGCAGAAAAATTCTTTTAAGCCATTCCATAGCCATATAGACACTTCTGCTGGCACAAGATATGAGACAGATGTGTCTCTTGACACAGCAGTGCCAACTTAAACTGACCCTACCTTGCAATACCTCAAGGTGCTCAATATGTACGGTCTTCTTCCCAACAGCTGTTCTTTATTCTGTTATCACTGAATGCGCAAATATTGTTCCCTAAGTAGAAAGGCTTGTTACTATGCATTTGCTTGAGAGGAACAAGACCAACATAAGAATCGCAATTCCTATGTTCTGTCACAGTCCCATAAAGAGTCATTGAACACTATGTTAATTTCTTTTTTTTTTTTTAATGCTAAAGTTAAGCAGCATCCATGCATTTCCAGTCCTGAAATTCCATGTAAGGAGCACTGCCATACCAAACCCAACAAGTGAAAAGAACAAGAATATAGTTAAAGAATTAATGAATTTCACCACTCACTGTCTGTAATTTCATACTCGGATAGCTCTGTTTTGTCTTGAGCTCAATAAGCTATAGAAACACATACTCTCTGTGCCTATAAAGATCCAAGTGTCACACTAATAATTTGTTTTAGCTTTACACTTCTATTGCTCCAGATACAGAAGTATGTTGCAAACCTCAGAAAAAAATCTTTTTCAGCACACAAGACGTTGCTGCTCTACTTAGGGAAAAAAGTCTGAATGTGATCAAACAGAACATTTTTAGAAATTATTTTCAGACCGTTGGATCCTTTACTAGAGCAACATGTTCAGTATGGAAAATAATTAGTTGTTTCAAGTTTTACTTGTCCTTCTAAAACACTACCAAAGACTATTTTAATTAGAGACCGCAAAGTTCTCAACGAACCGGTAACATTTTGTGCATAGCCAATTTCTCTATTTAACCATACATCAGGTTTCTCTATTTCTGTGGTTCTTATGCAGAAATACAAAGCACACTTAAGGCAGAGAGATTCATAAACAAAGCTGCAAATCAGCAAGGAAGCTCAAAAAAGACTGTATCTGAAATTACTATCTGGGCTTGAATTTGAAACTGATGTCACTGTAAGCTCTGGAAAACAGGCATTATAAATATTTACACGCTATATAAAAATATTTACATGCAACTGACTTCTAAGATTACTAACACCACTGATTTACAAAACTTTAGAAACTATGTTACAAAGTGAAAAACACTGAATGGCAAACAGATGCAGGTATCATAGACATGTTCTAGTTTGCTACTACATTTAATAAAACAGTAAACATTTACACTGCTAACAGTTAAAACTTCTGAAAGTAAGAGTACTTGCCAGGGGAAAGGAAAAACCCTTCTGAAAAACACTCCAATGACCTAAGTGATATCCTCTAGTTAGATATTCTGTTCCAATCTTTAATTAGTATTGTAATTAAATGTTTTCCATGAGTGAGCCTCCCTTACCGCAAGTTAAGCGACTATTAACCAATCTTCAGTAAGCTCAGAAAAATAATCACAAGTCTTATGTTGCCTCTCAATATTCTCTTCTGTAGAAAAACAAGTAGTTTTCAATGTCTCCTCGTAAGTTTAACCAAGAACATCCTCTTACGGCTCACTTCCATGCAATCTTTGCACTTCTTCAAATGCAAGGGTGAAGAGCAGTCATCTTTGCCCATAACCCTGACATAACAGTTTTAAGCAGTGGAAGACTTGCATCCTCAACACATCTCTTCTGTTTTAAGTTCCAGAATGACATTACTGCTGCAGTTGGAGCTGTCACACGCTCAGCATTCAACACCTCACCTCAAAGAATTCAAAGTTTACAAGCATCCTTGCCCCAGCCACGACCATCAACAAGTGCTGTGTCTTTTAACTTGAGTGTTAATTAGCAGCAAACTCAGGAGAGATCTAGAGCACCACTATGTCATTTTCAAAAATCATACATATCTCTAAACCTTTTCCAATCACTTGTGGATCAACATAACAGCAATGGGATTTATGATGTATTTCTCTCTCTTTGCTTTTTAAAATGGGGATAGGGTAGAGAGCGAAATATTTTTAAAATATGCCTGTAAAACCCCACCAATAATTTACCAGGCTTCTATCCTTTATAGCAATTGAATTAAAAAATGCAGAATACATACATTCAGTGGTAAAACTTAATGACTTGACCAGAACAACAACAACAAATCATGACTTCGAAAAAAAATAAATCTCACAACTCCCAATCCAAGGTCAAGTATACATTGTTTTCAGAACTGCTGTCTAGACATTTTTGG
>VXBO01007146.1:339375-359086 GCA_013400135.1 Rhinoptilus africanus
ATAAAATATTATAGGACAAAACATGCCAAAGTACCCATATGTAACAAAAAATTATTAAAATTAAGTATATCTAAAAGGATGTGCAATCAAGGAATTTCTCAAATTAAAGTGTAACCAGTATTTGCACTGAAGACATTTAAATACAGTTCCTCTCCCTGGTGTTATGTGTAGTTTATTTATGGTTGCATAAATTATGTCCTATTAATAGAAGTATTAGGAAGAATAGAACCCTATAAACTTTAGCCCTGACTGCAGTGCTAAAGACAAAAAAATGTGTCAAGTCAAACAGAAAACATTAACTTTCATTACTATTACTTCTTGTTTTTACAAGAAAACCCATGCAAAACTAAGGGGAACCATTGTCAATGCACTGGGTGAATCCTTTACTAACGATGACTACAGATGTCCCACATCTCTAAAGCTGTTAAGACCCATACACCTGGTCTATCCTAATTCAGTTCCCTGTTAATCAACCATTTCAGCCTATGCAAACAAGCCTAAGTACTTTCATCAGCTTCCTAACCCTAATGAAAGTTGTACAGGAATGCAACGGATGCTAAAATCCACTTTCTTCACCTACAGAGAGAAACCAATAGTTGCCTTAAATAATCGATCAAAATAAATGTTGCCATTCATCTGTGAGTTCAGTCTAAAGTTGGTATGGTTCCTTTTATACCAAGTTTAATATACCCAAATATTTAACAGATGTATCACGTGAACTACTCATCTAGTTATTCTTTTATAAAGGACAATTTGTATTATGTTCTGTTATCTGGTATACCAGAAATGTTCCTCTAAAAATATTTTGCTTTACAAATTTTTATAATAACTGAAGTGGAAAGTTTACTTTTTAATGTAACTTTTAGTATTATCTATTCTACTAGCTTTAAGAGAAAACGTATTCCAGTTTTATCCTAACAAATTAGGTAGCACAAGCTGTACGAAAACCTGACTATGGGAACTATGGACAGACAGCAGAACAGCCTAATCACGCATGAGATGTCACAGCAATTTCTGCATATAAGCTCTTAGCCATGCAAGAAAGAGAGTTAACTTTTTCACTGCTGTCTCGTGGGTTGTTTGGGTTTTTTTTCTTTGAAGGAACTGAAACAGTTTAACTCCAAAGGCACGCAGAAGTTTTAGCACCAAGGAAAGGAGGAAGAAGCAGCAGACAAAGCAGAAAAGCACTGTTTCTTTTGACAGCAGCTTCAGCTAACACTTTAGGTGTTCACAGAACTACAGTCTGTAATTCATATCTGCATCTTCCAGTATTCAATTTTACTCTATTATGATTTATAAAAAATTAATTTTAAAGAAGTTAGTCCTGTATTATTCGAAATTGTTACCATATAGCCATCTATTAAAAGTCCATACAGTCCAGCTACAGCAAAACATAATACCCATGTTTCTATCTCACTTTTGCCCCAAGTACTTTTTCCTCCAAGTACTATGAAGTGTTACTAGAAAATGCTCCTTTGTCATCCATCATCACTAAAAATTTTCTAGAAGATAAGGAGTTTGGTAAGAAAGCTCACAACTGAGATAACGTTCCAATTATCTGCTACAAGAATCTCAGTGCTGCTGCTGAGAAGTAGAGAACTCTCACATTACACTGTAAGATTTTCTAATAGCCAAGCATGACACTTCCATGTTGCATCAGATATTAATTAACTAAATACTAACTTGTTGAAAGACTGGTAATTATATTTCTCTTTGCCAATGACTAAGTCATCACATTGTAACATTATTCCTAAATATATGACTCCATTAAGAGCGAAAATACGTTATTCTAGATATCTCACCATTCTAGGAAAGAAAAATAACATAGAGCAATCCAGACGTAACTTGAACTCACAACACCTCTCTTACCAAATGAAATTGGATTTTTTTATTTACTCCTTACACACTTGATCAGAAGTAGTACATTACAGCAGGTTTCCACACAGTTTTGCAAAGGCCTCCTTATAAGGTTCAATAGATTCCCTTTTAAGGGGCCAATAGAGAGGGGACATTCACCTTTTAAATCTCTATGAACTAGAGAAAGTTGGAGGAGCCAAAATACAAACGTGTTCTTCTCTTTTACCCCCAACTTTTCATTACGCTTATCCCCATATATATACACAGGTCCACACAACGTGAAAAACATCCCTATGACAAGAAATACTCAAAAACTGTACGTAAAGAGAACTTAGAAACTATTTGGTTATGTAATCTACTAGACAAATGGGAATAAAACAAATAAAATAAAACCCAGAAAAGACAACACAATTCAGCATCAGTACTGAAGAGTACAGGAGAAACCCTTGGTAGAATTCAAGCAGCATGGACACTGCCTTGAAACAACCTCACACAACGCCAAAAACCCTTTAGTGTCTAAAATGATCCTGCCTTATAGCACACACTTTGGTAAAAAAAGCACATCCCATACCACAGTAACCCACCAATATTAGTTAGACAACTCAGTCATTCACTAAACAATCCTAACTTTACTAAGGCATAGCTCAGTAACACCTGAAAGCTTCCTCAAGACTTCATGTTAAAAATGCAAAGATGGGAACATAAGAACCTGAACTCTGCAATTTTACTATCATGGAGAGGGACACACTATGCTGAAGAGAGATTGGTTTATAATTATTAAGATGGCAAAATCTAAACTTAAAAAAGATACATATATTCTGGTTAATTACTATTCTGTTTGTCTGTAATGAACTTTTCCTTTTTGACCAAGAAGCGTAGTAGTAACAGACAGCCATGTGATGAATTACTGGTTTTTTTCTAAATAAGAATCTGCAAGAGAGCAGAATTAAATTTCCTATCTTGACTACTGTAGTACTGACTGTACCACAGCAGGAAAACATTTACGCACATCAAGAGCAAAGTTTGCAAAAACTCAGTAGCACATTTCCATAAAGATTTTGCTGAAATGCTTTGAGATTTTTTTTTATGTGCATGTTAATGAAACACACATTTTCAACCTTCAGCAGCAAGTGAGAGACATGAAGGCGATATATTCTTCCTCTCAATTAGCCCTTGCTATTTTTACGCCTTACCTCTTTGTTTTGCAGGCTGATGCTCCTCCTCCTCAGTGGGTTCTGAAGGGTCATAATAATCACTGCCATAACGGAATCCCACTGCGTTATAGGTACCATCCTCTGCCAAAGCTTCACTCAGTCTTTTGTATTCCTCCTCTTCAACAAAAATGCAATTACCCATCATTAGAACATATTTAAAAGCTAATTTCTTAAAAATAAAAATAAAATTAAAAAAAAAGAGTAATATTTCTTACTTTGGTTTTTAAATGAGAAGCTTTCACCTAATCATTTTAACTTGCATTAAAAATTTAATAGAAAAATGCAGCATATACATATGCTGACCATTTATTTCTTCCTGAAGAGATAAAGGCTGCAGGTTAAAACATTCTAATGCAATTATGCATACAAGAGTACAGAATTTCATTTATACAACACTAAAAAAGACGCAGAATGTGTTTATTTTGGGGGTTTTTGGGTCTGAAATCCCAGTCTGCCCTCAAAATCTGGGCAATTTCTGTGTGGATCTATATTTAAACTATCCCGAGGTCCTCTCACATACGCAAAGACTCCTGTTTTTCGAATCCACTGGGTACTGTCAAGATAACATCAAAAAAAGAGAGTATAAAATTAGGAGTAAATTTAATTTCGTAATTATTTATTTAAACATGTGCTAAACTCAGGAAGTTTCCTTGAGCAATACCTTGCCTCGCCTCCTCCTCAAGCAAGTCCGTATGCAAGGCTAAATACCTCTCTTCATCACAGAGGGCTTCTATTCTAGCTTCCTCTTCAGACAACTGATAATCTCTGTTCCACGTGGAATATTCAGCATCATATTCAGAAAGGTCATGTAGGTGACCACGCCCATCGTACCTGCAAGATGAAAGAGCTGGTCAATGCAAAAAACTTAGGGCTTGGGTTTATGTGACTACTTAAATACTTACCCATTAAAAATGAAAAAAAAAATACTTATATGTTACAGCATATTTCCTTTTAGAAGTTACATTTAATCTTGCTAATCATTTGTCACCAACTATCGAAAATTTGTTTAATAGTCTAAATTCCTCTCAGAGAAACTAATAAATTATTACAATTAAAGGCAAAGGTATCCTTTAATAGTTTAATTGGGATCCATTTCCTTAACAGCTCTTACCGTACGTGCTTCAACCAACCAATAAATGTCACTTGCAAAATACGTTTTTCTGGAAAGTCAAATAGCTTACATTCACACAAACCCGAATACATAAATACCTATCCGTAAGAACCAAACGGTCGAAATTTCCTCGCTTCTTTCTGCTAGTCCCGAACTCTCAGGAGATATCTTCACCATAGAAACTTGCGTCCATTGGAGGTAAAATCATGGCTAGGCTCGGCCCCTAGCCATTTGGCTGAGGAAATAAGTTCTGGGTTATGTGATAGAGAGACACACATACATAGGAACAGTAACATATACATGCAATTTAAGGAGGTTCACCGTAACAACGGCGAAGATCAATGACGTACAGTTCCTTTCTACTAAGCAGAAACAATTTGCAGGAAAAGCACTGAATTGGGATAATGTTTATGCATCAGTAAGAGAAACTGATTGAAAAGTGACAGTAAACTCGACTCCGCTGAGGTGTCTTCCCACACACAACTCTTGACTTGTGCCAACTTGCTAGACCAAAAACAAAGAAAGTAAATATTCTTATAGCAAAAAAGTTAATGAAACACGTAGGTCTGGTTAATCAAGCTCTGTCCACAGGCAAACTTCAACCCATGTCTTCTCACAGCAATGTGCTTTTCTCAAAATGGTGAAAATGAAGACTTCCTGCTGCTGGAGATAAAAAGACTCTAAGCTTCCAAAGGAGTTTATAAGATTAGTAATTGCAAGCTACCTTAATTTACAAATGTATGTTATTTGGATTTCTCGGCATTTTATGTACATACATGCACATACTTAGTTTTTGCTCCCAACAATTTCTATAATGACTGTAAATTGGGTTACTGTTGCACAGGACCACAAAAACGGCCTCTGCCTACTAATGAATCTGTCACAACAGTGATCTGGGTTAGAAGTGTGCATCATAACACTTCTATTGTCATATAAGTCAGAAATTAAACATAGCTATAAACACTTATGGTTGTTTTTTCATGTCTTCATGTTTATTCCAATTTAACAAAGTAATTTCAATCATAGAAATCATTAATGGCATAAACCCCAAAACAGCGCAAAGGCATTTCTTTTTTCTCCCATCTTACAGAAGGAAATTAAAAGACCTTCCCTTACTGACTTCTCTCCAAGCCAAATGCAGTTGCTTAATCAAAACAAGAAAAATCATGTATAGCACCAAAACAATGATGAAATTGAGGGAACAAATATCTATAGTATGTCATGTGATCCTTTTCAAAACAGAATCCTTCCATCTTTCCCACTGAGGTTTTCACGGTCAGCCACAACTCTTAAATTGTGCTTTCAGTGCTCCATTCAAATATACCCAACCTGACTTCCCATCTTCCCTCTCTCCAGGTAAATATTTAAAAAAAGTATTTCTGAATAAATTTATTTCTAAATCCCACCCTGCACTGCTGAAACAACTTAAAAGACCAGAAGAAAAATCAAAGTAGATTCTATTACTCTCTCTGGCCATGAACCTATACCTACTGCAAAACAATCAAAAAAAGCCACCTCTGACATAAAATTTGAAAAGCAAGCACCCAAAATCAAAGAGATTCTGCCTAATACAGTGAATCTTAACACAAGGAAAAAGTAACTAGGCCAGGAATTGCTTTTGGGGTATCCCAGCAACACCCCGCCACCAGATTACATAAGAGAAATAAGAAAACCCCATTTCCCCTAAGGCAGATAAATACCTTTCCACTGCCACACTGCACCCTTCTCACTTAGAGAACAAACAAAGTGCCTAGTAAGTATTCCCATGCAATAAACCTCCCTTGGTTTCCAAGTGAGAAAAGATCATGTTTGTGGTTTGCATTGAAAAGGAACAGATCATTCCCATTCTCCACTCCACCTTGCAAACCCTGCCCTACCATGTGGAGCAGAAAGGCCCAACGCACACGGACTGTCAGAAGGAGGGGAACCTCCCAACGCTGCCAGAGCAGGGAACCCCAAGTTCCCGCTGCCGGGGGGGTGGCCTTGCGGCGTTACAAAAGCAGCACTCAACGCACTCTACCAGGAGGAGCTGCCCTCCAACTCTGCCAGCGAAGAAGATCCCCACACATCTGCCAGAGTGAGCCCTTTGCTCACCCCCCGCCCTCACCTGCCCACAGCATAAGGGGGGGAACAGAAAGAGGCTATAACAGGAGATCTCGCAGCAGAGTCTGGGGGTTGTGTTACACCGACCTATCGATCATGATCTTGGGGTCTCCCATCCAAGGAATAAGGTGTCGCCCCTGCTCCTGGTACTGAGCCTTCTCATCATCTCGAAACAGCTTGCAGGCATAGCCGAACACCAGCAGCTCCACACGGCTATTCCCACCTCCACCTCCTCCTCCACCTCCTCCGGGGGGCCCGGGGACCGCTCCCCCGCCTGACAACAACATTAGGGGCGGCGGGCCTGCTTCTTCTGCAGTCCGTCGAGAACCTCCGACCCCTCCGTACATCACCAGGGGATGCAGCGAGGAGGAGGAAACTCGCAGCAACAACGACTGTCCGAGAAGCGAGTTCCCCAGAAGGCCAGGCCCGCACTAAACTCCCCAGCTCCACAGCACCACAGTCGCCATCACCAGAAACAAAATGGCGATGCTTGTGCTTCCGCTTCCGCTGGCAGCGCAGAGGCCAGGCCAACTTCCGCCTACAGGCAGATTCGCGGTTGGTTTGGGCAGTAAAAATCGAAGGAAAATATGGCGCGGCCAGAGTCCGTGCTACTGGTGGGACAGTGTGGTGACCGGTGACAGGCGACGGCGTCCGGTTGCCAGGCAGGGACTGCGGCCGTGACGAAAGNAGGAGGGGGGCAGCGGAGGCTCTACAGGGCGCAGGGAGCCGCGTCTGCCGGCGTCGCCCCGCTGAGGAGCCCCCCAGGGGCCTGGGGGTGGGAGCCATCGGCTGAGGGAGATGAAGGAGGGAGGGCTGCGGGGCTGGGCGGGACGATGGGGCAGGGTGGCACGGCAGGGCGGGCAGCTCTCGGGCAGCAGAGCTGGGGGAAGGGGTAGCAGACAGCAGGATTCACCTCAGGCTGCGGAGGAGAAATTCGGGGGGAAAGCAGGCCTGGCAGCCGAGGCGGGACGGGGAAAGGCTGGGGCGCTGAGGAGGACCTTTCCAAAAAAATAGGCTATTTTTGCTAAAATTGTGTAATCTGGGCTGAAATTTTTGATAGTTTGCCTCAGGATTATTATTTTCATTGCTCTTCAAGAAGTATGAACAAACATGTTGGTTTTGCATTTGTTACAATAAAATTTTATAATGATGCACATTGTGCTTTGCATCTCACAGGGGGAGTTAATCCATAGCCTTTGCTATGAGAGATTCAATGTCCCATGGATACAGGCAGAGCTGTTTGGGTTTTCCTGTGTGAACAACTTACTGGCATCATTGTACACAAAGGGATGAAATATACAAAACAGTGTGAGAAAAGCAATGGACAAGCACTGGAAAAGAGATGGATAGCTTGTGTCAGCATTTAGGAATACCTGCTACCATGTAAATTTACTGAAGGAGGAATCTAGAAACTTCTTTGGACATCTATTTATTAACCTAGAGTCATTAAATTGAAAACAATACATGGAGTTTCCACAGTATCTTTCACAGTGAACTATGGAATCTGAGTAAACTTTATAATGGTGCTGTTAGGTAACTGTGATGCAGATTCCACCTGCCATTCCATGTCCTAGAAAAGATGGTTAAAAATCTACAAAAGTTAACATCTGTATCCTTCACAATGAGTATGTGGAAGTTACCGGTAATTATCTGATGCTTCAAAGCTATCAGTGAACAAATCTGCTGAAAGTAGATGCTTCAGACGTATCTTACCATTTTATAAAAATAATGACTGAGTTGTTTCAATGAGGAGAGAAGTTCTAAGAGTAACACTCACCTTTGAGAAAGAAAATACAGACCTGAACACCAAGGAGACAGGTGGGAACATGCTTGAACACTGTGAAACAATTTTATACCAGCTGGGAAGCATTTAGAGTAAAGAAAAGAGCAGGACAAAACAACAGAAAGAACTCCAAGAAAAAAAATAAACAGTTTTTGCCAGGGAGTGTAAGAAAGCAATTGAACATGGATATGTGCTGAGTATTTTGGACTTCCATAAGTTTTCTGCTTATGCAAATGGTTCAGTAAAAGGATAGCCTGGCACAAAAAAGGCTCTGTGCAGTTGAAGCGGCAGTGTAATAACTTCAGACCATTTCACTGGAATACCAGCATTTGAGACAAGGACATGACCTGTGCATGAGTCAAATAAAGGACAAAAATTGAAATCTTGTTACAAAGAATGCAATTACAGAAAGATGGAGGGAGTATTTTAATGATCTCTTTAATGGTGAAATGGATAAAGGCGAACAAACAGCAATTTTCCAGCCAGCTGAGCCATTTGTAGAAGAACCAAGAGGGGACCAGAACACCCAGGAACACTAAAGCACCAGGTGTTGATAATGTTTCCACTGAATTATTAAGAACAGGAGGGGATAAGACTTTAAAAAGTAATTTGCATCAGTTTGGTAGTTTGAATATAATGTAAAGAAATGGAAAGGGGGAACCGCATGTCTATTTTTGAGAAAGGGGACAAAATGAAACTTGAGGCCTGGGGCAGCATCTTGCTGTTTATTGCAACATGTGATGTTCTAGGCTATTTGTTCACGTGTAATTACCCTGTAAACAGAAGAGAGATTAAGAGAGGTTTCTGGAAGAACAGGACTACAGCATAACAGTTATTTTTCACGTCATTGAGTACCTGAGGAAATGAAGTAGAAACCTGAGCAGACTACATATGGGGATGTTTAATGTATTTAAGAAAGCATGTCATAGTGCATTATGAATTTACATTATCATAAAAAAGCACCCATCCCTTCCTTTTTTCCCAGTATATGTAAAAAAGTAAACTTTTTTCCGTTTTTTTTTTGTCTTTTACTGTATGTTATAATCGGGGAGGAAACTTGATGCTAATCATAATACAAGGGATGCTTTTTTACCATGTTTAAAGACACATCCAACTTTAATATTTATTAATAGCAAAAAAAAAAAACCAAAAAACCTCTGAAATTACTATACGCTTCTGTTTAAAAGTCATATATGGTAGGATGCCCATGTCATTTCCTTCAGACCCTTGATTAGTCCCAGCTGTCCTGGCTGTGATGAAGAGAAGCTGTGGCAGGAAAAATTTACAAAATTAATCTCTTTCCCTCTCAATTTTTCTATTTTAATTTTGCTATAGATAGGAAAGCAAGAATAAAGCACGTAAGGACAAGCCTTTCTTTGCTAAACTGATACTAGTCTTCTTTTCTCTGCCTTAGTGAAAGTGTAGTCATCTGGTATTGTTTTGCAGTTTAGCTTAAAGTATATACTAACACATTATTTTTTAGTTCTAAAGTAGGTTTGAAAGAAAAGTGTGTTGTGCTGATTCTAAAGAAAAATACAATTTATATCACATTTCAGCAATATAAAGGAATTTTCAGCATACTAGCAGAATGCATGAAATGTTATTCCAAGCGCATGGGAGATACAAAATCTGAAGCCCTGGAATTAGAGACCCTGCAGAAAACAAAGCGCAAGATGGGTAAGCAGTTCCATACAGAAACACATGCCATTTTCCAGTAATCAAGAAGCTATAATTTGGGAATGGGATTTGGTATAAATTCAAAGAACGGGCTTGTACTCTTTTTATTGGTTATAAGGGGCCAAAACTGTATATGAGAGAGCTACAAAAAGCGTTTTTGTGCATCAACATGAGCACAATGGTTTTTTATAGTAAAAATAGAAAGCTTGCGTATCTCTATATTAATCTTGACATTAGCACTCTCAAACCATTGAAGTAGGTTTGTTATTTTGTTAAAAAATGCTCTGCTTAGCCAGGCTGGAGCCGAGATCTAAGGCTTTCTTTTTTTTCTTGGTCATCATTTGTTCATTATGGAATTTGGCATGAACCTGCAGTGCCGTCAGACTTCCTTATTCTGTCTCAGTGGTGTCTTATAACAAAAGAGCTGCTGTGTTCTTTAGGGAAGGATGCACACAACCTGTGAGTTTTCCTTGAACACTGAAACTGTACATAATTATTCTCTTAAAGAAGATATTCTCTAAATTATCATGACTTTTTGAGCAGATTTTATTGTTACTTCTGCCATTACTGTAGCATGCACATGTAAAACATACGGTAATTCCAATCCAATTGAATTGGAATCACATTTTAAATACAGAATTGCTGTATAACAGTAGCTAGGTAAACAATTTATGGGAATGTTAATGACTGCAGGATGTAACGGGCTGCATTAATGGCTGGGTACAGAGTAGTGGTTAAGGATTTCCAGCTCTTTTTAATTATAAGCTTGCTGTAATTCATAGCTCAGTTGCTCACTTTATATCCAGAGAGTTACTTACCTCTTGTATGAATTGTATAAAGATTCTATTTATACCTCTCTACTAAAAAATTGAAGTAAACTCCCCTCTCTTCTTTTTAGCACAGAGTTTTTATCTATTGACCACCTTTCTTACTCTGGCAAGTTACACAGATATACCATGTATCTTTTTTTGTAGGGTTTTTTCATTCATTTTGGGGTTTTGTGTGTGTTTTTCACAGCCTGCTAATTTCTGTAAGTAATTTATTCGGTTACTGCCTTTAGGCCAGAGGGGTCCTTTCTTGAGAGTGGTTGTAAGAAGCAAAGATGCACTTAAATATAAACAGAAAACTGTACACAAAGCTTGTCCCTTTTCCCTTCTCTTTGCTTTCTCTTTTCTTTATTCAAAACCATCTTCACTGTTGTATTGTATAAGGCGTTTTATTACTCTGTGTTTGAAAAGGGTAAATTAAAGCTTATGAGTAGCACTAACAATCGATGTTGTGTTTGCTCTTCAATTCTCTTCTAACGGTAGCTTTGCTTTCTTACACAAGCACTTTTTTTGGGGAAAAACTGCGTGAGACATTTTCAGTTAAGGTCTGCAACAAGCAATTTCTGTTACTGTAGAAAAGATTTGTAGAGAAAATTAAATAGTCTTAAAATATAATCAGTTTATAATTAACCAAATTCTTTACATTCAGCTTTCATCATAGATTTGCTTTTGTTGTTACTGTGGAAAGCCATGACAGCAGTTCTGTGGTTTTGTTTTCAAAGGATGGTATCATTGGGTAGTAACTGACCTTGTTTTGGGTTTGGTTTTGTTTTTTGAGTAATGTTCTGTCGTGCAGATAAGGTAATCAAAATGAATTGCTACTTTGTAGACAGCACTGATGTGTTTAGGAGCAACCTTCAAAGGTGATAGTGTATCAGTCTCATGGCAGGAGATTTTACACTAAATTCTTCCTGCAACAAAGCAGTCAAGACTGTGTTACAGTCTGGCCAATTGTATTTAATCTCCTCTTAGCAATTAAGAGGAATCCTCTCTGCAAAAGAAGAACAGGTCATAGGTGAGCAGGTTTGCTGCGTGCAGAAAGTAAGTTTATTTTTCCTATGAGCAGCACCATTTATCTAAAGGTGTGATAGCGTTCCTAACCTTGATGATCATTGATCTGCTGCTTGAAGAGAACCCTATATGATAAACAAACAAATAAGTGCTCTTTTTCTTTCTCTCTTTTTTTTCTTTTTTTTTTTTTTTTTTTTTTTTTTTTTGCTATGTTACATCATTGGAAATATACAGCTATCAAAAGGTCAAACTCTGCCCTTGTCTATCTCTATATTAAACCCACTGTTATTTATTTACAGTAGTAGCACGCTGAAAGAACCCCAGACAGATTCATTAGCTTTAATGGGTTGTGAGGCCATATTTATTACTAATAACAACAAGGAAATACAGGTTATTAATGTTATATGATAAAATTAATGTAGAGGCTAGGGAAAGGCTTAGTTGCAAACTTCATGGCTCTGATGATTCAGGGTTTTTTTTTTGCAAATGAAGAAAATGTTGTTCTTCAGCAGCCACTTTTTGTTTGAAGCATCTTTCTCAAATGATGCTAAAGCACTCCTGGCCCTCTGTGTGCTTTAGAGAAATCAATACTGCACTCCTGTGTGGAAATAATTGCTAAAGATTTGGGCTGGGTAGGCCACTCATTCCTAGATGAAAAACGTGGAGCAGCAGCAGTTTTAGTGTTTATTGGCTTCTTTAATGTTCTGTGATCTTCTGTTTTACAGAGAATTTTTGAAATATTTTCATTTTATTTGCACTTAATTCTTAAATATTTTACCAAATATTAGTCATTTGAGATAACATGATGGAAACTTTCACAGGTAGGAGACATCAGAGAAGCTCTTAAGCCTCCCCTGACAGGGGTTATACTGGGTGGTGATCTTGTTTTGTATTTAATGCTGGTAGTTGAATGTCAATAAACATTTGATTGGTTCTTTTAATCCATAAGAAGAGACATGGGAATGTGTAAAAAGATAAAATTAACCACTAAATTTTTTTTTTTTCCCCTTTGTTGGTATACTGTTTGTGAACGGATTGAAGTATGCTGTATTATCTTTTAGTTTTGATTTTTTAGTTGTTGTTTGCCTCACAATTACTTTCTAATTCTTGTGAATGCTCACAAATAGCAATTTCTTAATTCTATTAATCCATCTGTGCAGCGAGTCAGCTGCTTGCTAGACTGCCATTCATGTCACTGGCACTTCTGTTGTCCATAAAGGAGAGCAGAATGTTCAGTCCATACTGTAGGACTTGAGCTGTGAATACAGTTATGATTTGCTTAGGTTTGATGGAAGATTGACTTAAAGATTGACTAGATTGAGGTGCAGTGTTGATTGTTGTCAAATAGAAATCATCATGTCTGCACCTTTGTGTGTGGGCGAAGAGGAGAGAAATCTTCGGAAAGGCTTACATTCAGAATTGCTGATGGAGTCTGTCTGGACCACAAGAATAACCGGCACATGGACACCTTGTAACAAGCCTGTAGGAAGAAATATTGCTGTAAAGCCCTTGATAGTGTGCATGAAAGGATGTAATGATATGGATTTAGGAGAAAAAGTTTGTTTGTGTGAGGTCCTTAATAGTCATCTGCTGTAACTGTGATATTTCATACATGGTTTCTCTTTAGATCTTAGTGCAGCAAAAATTGTAAGTCTAAAACATTTGAAAAATGTTTCTTGAAATAAACATTTATTTGAGTCAGAATATAACTTTAAAAAATGGTAACTTTTGGGTAGACAGCTTACAAATCAAAGCAGACTACAATCGACCTATCAGTTTTGTAGCTGTGCAAGAGCTCAGGAGTGTGAAATCAGTCACTGGTAGAGACATTAACCCAGTGCCAGATGGCACAGTGGGACAATAGACTGCGTGTGGTTGCTGTGGCCCTCTGCATCTTGAAGCTGACTATTGTGCGAAGACCTACAGCAATGCTGTCTTTTTTAAGGCGTCATGATTCAAAGACATGCCAAATAAGAAAGCTGAAGTGCCTTCATATTGATATTGCCAGTTTGAGTAATCAGGTCCAGTTAATTCTTCCCTTTAAGGTTCCAAAGTTTCTTGGATGAAAAATCTTTAAGTTTCTCTTTCCATGATCAATGTTTGGCTTCTAAATGTCTCAGCAGTGTCAAGTGTTTCATGCTCAACAGCTGGTGCTTTCGAAGTGTGCTACACACTGCGCCTTCAAATCAGTCAGTGTGAAGCCATATGTAATTTGCACTTTATTCATGTGTTCTTTCTCTAGTACCGCTTTCTGTCATCCCTTGCAAAACTCTTGTCTTTCCCATTCACACTTTGGCTGGGATCAAGTGAGGAAAAAGGGAAGCCAGTGGAGCTGTTGTACTTACGTGATTGACCTGCTGGGTATAAATCTGAAATAAAAAAACCTCTCAGTGCCACTGTTCATTGAAGTGTGCTTAAATCCTGTAGCTTTTGCTATATATGATTGAGGTAACACCTGAAGGTGTATGAATGTGTATGAAGTTGGAGAAGATACCTGTACTTAAAGGCATGTATTTGTATCCAAAGATTTATTTCAAATACTTCAATCTGAGACACATTTGAGTAGAAAATGCTAATTAAGTGATGAGTCATCCTATATTAGAATTTATTATTCTAAAATCCATTGGCTTTTTTTTCAGAGTTGTGCTGTTTTCCTCTATTGATGTAAATTCCCACAGCTTTGTTTTTTGGTGCTGCATTTCATGATATGTAATTCTGTATGCAAGGCTCAGAACATTATTGCTCTGAGGGGAAAAACCTGAGCTACAAAATCTGGAAACAAACTGCCTCAAGATCTCTTGATGTTTCGTAAAGATGCCTCTCTGCCTAATGCAGTGGTTATGGGTTTCTTAGCTTGAAAGTCTGAACTGTGTAAGACATTTCAGTTAATACGACTTGCCTGTAAAGGAGAAGCCAAATAAAAAAAAGCTTCATAGCACTGGGTAAATTAATAAAATCTGCTATGATTAGCAAAGACACACAGACAAGGTGTGTTTGTCATCTCCATACTGTGCGCAGTTTTGACATGAAAGGAAAGCACACACAGTAAGGAGACAATATTGATCAGCATAATAAGCTGATGTCTCAGCATACAAGCAATCCAAGACTTATGATGTTTTTCCTATTTTTGTAGGCTTTATAATATAGGAAAACTTCAAAGGCAGAGATCTCAGCCTAGTATCTGCCCCTACACAGCCAAACCACTCTGTGTAACAGCAGAGCTGCTCAGGCGTGTCTGTGTGCCTGAGCTGGTCCAGTTGTAGGGTGAGACTTTTAGTAATGTTTTCATCTTGCCTTGCTACTGTTTGCAATCCTAAATCTTTATTCATTCACATTTTTTTTTATGGAAGTACACTCGTGCTGAAGGCATTAAATCAAATCTCAGAATAACTCGATGCTACTGGCACTGTGGTTCTTGAATAATCTGATGTGTCAAAGAAAAACTTTACAAGCAATACATGTGCTAAAGATCACTTTGTGTTAACTCCTTCAGTGAGACCAAGGGTTTCCAATCCTATGGACCCAAGGCAGAAAACCTCAGTATTATCATTGCTTCTATTCTGATCTGCACAGCCTTGGTCTTATCATCTTAAATAGGTGTCAGACTGAAGGAGAGCACACCTAAATGTGTTAACATGGAAAGGAAATAAATGTTGCTCAGCAGTCAGTCATTCCTGAAGTTCCTTCCAGTAGAAGTAATTTACATTCAATACCTTGGTGGCTT
Source organism: Rhinoptilus africanus (assembly GCA_013400135.1). Taxonomy (NCBI): domain Eukaryota; kingdom Metazoa; phylum Chordata; class Aves; order Charadriiformes; family Glareolidae; genus Rhinoptilus; species Rhinoptilus africanus. Next base: position 354,683 of record VXBO01007146.1, read on the forward strand.
CAGTTTAAGAAGGTACGGGTTTGAAATATTGGATCAGACAGCTGGTTCATGTTTCAAAGGAAAATAAAGCAATAACATCACATAGGTGTTTGATATGTCTTGGGAAATAGAATTAATGTCTTAGAGATCTAATTTATGGCATAAGCATCAATATTTTGGTGACGGGAACTCAAGTTAGTATTGACAACAATAACATGCAAACTGAAATGAGAATGTTAACTGTGCACATAACACACTATATTGTGAAACTACTTTGTATCTTTGTCCTAATGATAAAAGCAAGGAAAAAAAAAATCAGCCACACACGATGATCCCTAAAATCTGGAGTAATGAACTCTCCCCTGAGGCTCAGAGTTGGTGTTTCATAGCAAAATTCTTATTTTCCAGGGCACTTTACAGACTAGTTGAGTTCTTCAAGCTTCATTTCATACAGTTTCCATAAATTCAGTTTCTGGAAGGGGAAGTATCTTCAGATAAAAAGATCTGAAATATATACAATAGACAGCCCAAGGATTTGGCTTAAGCCTTGAGTAACCTGGTATGGCTTCGTAGCATCCCTGCTTCAAAGAGGAGGTTGGACTGATGACTTCCTGAGGTTTTATTATCCCAAAGGAAGACTTTTTTTCTATTATGAGTCTTAAAATTTAGGCTGAGAGAAATGTAATGCCAGAAATGAGTCTACTCCATGCCTTTCTCATGTGTGATAATCTCTAACCACTTTTTTGAAGTCTGATAAGTTTATTTTTTCTTTGAGAATTGATCATCTCACAAGATACCGAAAGTGATAATCTTTTCATCCCCCGTCCAACATCAGTTCCACATTGCACCAGATCTTAGTCTTTCTCTGTAAGCAGTTTCTTGACCAAAAAAAAAAAAAAAAGTCTTGAAATACGTGCCCACTCACAATAAATAAATAAAAAAAAATCCAAAATGATTCAATGTATTGAACCAGCAAAGTGTGACTACTTAGTGAGAGACTGCAGTGTAGGGTTTAATTATTTTCTATGCAATTATTCTGGCATTTTTCCCTGGCTCCTTCCTTAGGCAAAAATCTCTGATGTTATTGAGGTATTGCTGAGAGAAGCCTGAGTACGATATGAGTATAAATAACTTCAGTTCTGGACAAAATTCTAAAACAATAAAAAAAATGTTAAATTGGCCTTGTAGCTCTTCTTTTAAGCCTGCCTAAAAATTTCTCCTGAAAAATAATTTTTGTCTTTGAAAACTGTAACATTATCAAGCTTTAAATATTGGGAATGAAATTTTCCTCTCTTGCATAAATTTTCAGCCTGAATGTTTGTTACCAGAAGAGTGGTTTAGATAGTGGCATGAGACATGTTTTAGCAACTTTTTGTTATATTAAAAATTTCTGGGGGTAGTAATACCCAAAAGAATTTGGCATTGGTGTTTGAATATGGTAAAATGTTTTGCCATGAGAGTCATCCATTCTCGCTGTTAGAAGCCTTTGAAAAGCCTCTTTTAGCAAAATTGCCTGAATATCCTGTGAGCCTCTACCATGTGCCAATGCCCCACTCCAGGCTAAAGGGAAAATAAACTCCATGATACTCCTTTCGTCTGACTTTAAGAAAAGGGCAGTGGAGCTCAGTGATTTCAGAAGGACTGAACAGCTCAGTGAAGTCCTGTAATTGGAATATATTGCACATTTAGATCTGTTACAGAGTAATTTGATGCTGGGCAGCATTCAGGGCTAACAACACAAGCTAAAGAGAACATCAATGGCACTGATGCTTTCATGTTCAGTGCAGTGATGGTAGAAGGAAAAATCTGTCTTCTAGGACTATGGAAAAGGGATTATCCTGTATCACAGCTTCCTATGTGTTCAAAAGTATAATTTAGTTATTCTATGCTATTTTTCACATGGTATGTACCCAGAAAGTTCTGCTGGTCTGTATTTATGCCTTCTCAGCAAACAGCCTGTTAGCAGCCAAACTGAATTAATATATACATTGTACATTGGACTGTGGGATTTTCACTCCTCTTTCCTAAGTAAAGAAGGGCAGAAGTTAGATATTTGGGAAGAGGAAAAAGCATATGGAATTTGAAAACTAACCTGTAGGTTTTAATCTTTAAGGTGCTTCTCAAAATTTCACTGTATTTAGTGCAACACAATGCTTCATCTTTTTTAATGTTCACTGGAAAACTGCTCATTAATTAGCTAAACAAAAGAAAATCTTAAACTTTCATATTGATTATCTACATTTCCCATGTGAGACCAATACTTAGTTTTCCTTCTGTGTGTAGCATAGAAATACTAAGAATGTTTGTTTCTTCCTAAGTGTTTAGTAATACATGCTTTCCAGCAGGATGGCTTTAATCCCCTGCATGGGGAGGAGGAAGACTTGGCTGGATTTCCAGAAAAATGGGAAGCTGTGTACAGGAGCTGCCAACTGTTAACAGACTTTTTTTCCCCCAAACCATTACGTTAGAGAAATGCTGCTGTAATTTAGTAGTTCTTTATGTGGGATCATTTACAGCAGAAGTTTGTATGTCCTCATTTTAGCCTTACAAAACTCTACCCTTTAAAAAGAATATTCAACCTGTTGTCCTTTTCTGATAATTTTCCACATCTGATTGCCTCGGTCCTTCTCCTCAGCTGCCTTTGCCAAAAGCCCAGGTCTGAAAAGCATTCTGTCAGCTTCAGTAAGAGAAGACTCCAGGTGTACTTTTTTCTCATATAATCTCAGAAGAAAGGCAAAAGCCCTAGACAAAATTAAAGATGATGGGTTCTTTCCCTCTCTCTTTCTTTGTTTCCCAGGTGAATGTTATTCAACTTTTACAAGAGCTGCAGCTTCTGTGTAACAAAGGGTAACGTTATTGTAGTCTTCAGTAAAAAGAAAATACTGCCAGCAGAGTGTTTTCTCTGTATCAAGGAATCAGTTGCTACTTAGATTTCTTTCTAGCTGTTAAAAAAAATAAAGCTCTTAAGTAGCACTCATTCACCTTTCTAGAATGTGATTGTAACTTTTACTGCAGAAGGAGGAAAGCTATTAAAGCAATATTTTGTCTCTGTCACAGGTTAAGTAGGTAAGAGCTTGCCATTGTTTTTTTATTTTGGTGGAGTTCCGAGCAGCCTGCTTGATTTCTGGGCTGTGTAGGCTCTTTAAATCCTCTTTTTCAGCCCTTAGATATCTAGAAATATCTGAAACCTTTTACTGCTGAAATCACCAGCTCCCTTTTCAGATGTGGAAAAAGCTGCAAACTTAGACGGTTGAATTAGCCTGCCTTGACTGTTGGCTAATCATTGATGCTTAAGAGGGCAGAAAAAGCACCAGTTTGATCCAACTTCCCTGTCCCCAGAGCATGCAGCTCTTTTAAAAACCTTTTGTGCAATCAGCTCTGTAAGATAATGGACAGCATTGGTCAGGATTACATCAAAATCCCAAAACCACAAGAAACCCAAATCAGACAAAAAAAAAAACCAAAAAAACCCCCAGGAAAGTAACTTAATTTACAGCATTTTACTGTTCACTTAAAGGATCCTGTTTCTCTGCCCAGATCTGTTAGCTATTTGGGTAGGTCCCAAACAAACATATGTCCCTGTAATTTCCCTGTAATTAGGTATTTAATTCTTAGATATGTTTTCCATTAATTGTAAATTTCAGGTCAAAACCAACTGTGTTTTCAAACAAATTAACATTTGTATGGCAAATATTTTAATGATTATATTTTAATGTATGCATATTGTAGCGTCAATTTTCTGCTTTAAAGGCCTTAAAACACTAGGTAAAAGTTCCCAGCTAGGGAGAAGTAGTTGATTAGACAGTCGAGACCTCTTCTTATTTTGCATGAATAGAACTGAATTTCATCTACATTTCTCCTTAATGTGTTATTTTAGAACTGTCCTGTAATTAAATGCTTGTTCATGTTGAGCAATATAAAAGCCTTAACTAAACAGGCAGAACCTCTCCCTTGACAATGAGATGTAAAAAGCTCCTGTTGTTGAAGAATGCTCCCTTTTAAATGCAATATGTAAAAATTGTTCTTCCTTGTCTTTCTAAAACCCTCCTTTTTAGTGTCCACTAGCTATGGAAGCACTGGCCATTGCGCAGAGATTCAGCACAAGCCTGCCACACACAGAGATGTGAGACATAAGCGGGTTCACATGCCCCGCCACTGGGACCTGCTGTTTACCACTTGAGACCTGACTCCCAAGCGCTTGTGTTCAGCACCTGCCAGCTTGCTGAAAGTGGCCCTGTCTGGTGGGTGGTCTGTGGTCTTCTGCCCTCTTCTCTCCAGGGGAATTTGTAGGACAAAGTATCTCTCTTCAAAATACATTTAATGTACATTTACTCACTCTGGATACTTGTCAATGAAAAAGGGTGGACTCATCAGTAGTTATTTTATAGAATCATAGAATCATAGAATCGCTGAGGTTGGGAAGGA